>GL379990.1:88745-162417 GCA_000143925.2 Caenorhabditis brenneri
GCCAAAAAATCTACGTACTCCTATACGTGAAATTAGGAAAAATTTTCGAAAAAATTGAAATAAGTCTCGAAACCTCAGGGCTCGACCCATATTTGAATACATATATGTACCACATTTGGTAGTGGCAATCACGTAGTGATAGTCTCCCAATGCCGGATTGCCAAAAACGGGCAGTTACTGCTACATCCCAACTTCAAAATTTTCGCACTTTTCGATATATTTCCCGCGTTTGCAATGTTAGGGAATGGGTTCAAGAGGCATTTTTGTAGCCCATTAATTGACAGTTAAAATGTGCAAAAGAACGACCAAAACGGATAAAAATCAAGAAAATTATGATTGCTCAAAGTTGACTCCCCAGATTGTTTAGAAAAAACAAAGATGGTACTGTAAAACTGGCAAACCTGGGAGAGCGCACGTAATATTCCAGTTTTGGTGTTGGGCACCTTAGACAGTCATATCCCCAAAACATCTAAGAAATCCGCGCCCCCCACCCGGGGACCTTCCCTTGTAAGTGGGAAAAACTTGTAAAAAACCCCAGCAAAATATTTTACCTGGATTCGGGTTTCTAGGCCACCAACGGAGAAACCCCCATAACTCAGTTCAAACTTAATATTTTTGAATTTCTGAATCTCCATTTTCATCAGCAGCAACTTCTGAATCATTCCTGGATTTTCCAGGAGCTTATGAAACAAAAAAAGGCAATTTGGGTTTCTAGGCCACCAACAGAAAATCTCTATAACTCGGTTCAATCTAAATATTTTTAAATTTCTGAGTCTTCATTTTCATCAGCAACAACTTCTGAATCATTTCTTGATTTTCCAGGAGCTTATGAAACAAAAAAAGGCGACTTGGGTTTCTAGACCACCAACAGAAAATCTCTAAAACTCGGTTCAATCTTCATATTTTCGAATTTCTGAACCTCCATTTCCATCAGCAAATGCTTCTAAATCATTCCTGTATTTTCCAGGAATTTATGAAACAAAAAAGGGAAATTTGGGTTTCTAGGCCACCAACAGAAACACTCTATAACTCGGCTCAATCTTAATATGTTTGAATTTCTGAATCTCCATTCTCATCATCAAATACTTCTGAATCATTCCTGGATTTTCCAGGAACTTATGAAACAAAAGCGCAGCCTTTCCTTCGACCTATTTTTCCTATCCACGTGCTATGACTGACGGCTTGCGCAATAAGTCACATCCATACCACACCCTCATAAGAAGTATATTACCTGAATTGCGTAATGCGACCGATTACGCAACAGCAGTTGTCTCAACTGCTTGATACCAGTTGGATGCGGGGGAAGTCCACGAAGTGGGCCGCTCAGTCATATACGACGGCTTTCGTGTCATTCCTAAAACTCCCGGAGCTCATGAAACAGAAAGGGCAATTTGGGTTTCTAGGCCAATTTTGGAGACGCTTTTTCATAATAGAAGCAAAACTAATTTCTGTTCAGAATCGCTTAGACCTAGAATTCCATAACTAACTACTGTCTCAGAACAGAGATCATACACCCCACTTGCTTTTCTCTTTTTTCTTTTCTTTTTTTTTCTACCCTTTTGTTATTCTTTTTTTTGCGTTGTCCGGTTTCCTCAGCTTGTCCATTCTATTCTATACCTGTCGTTTTCGCCTCCCTATTAGCTTAGTGGCAGAGCGTCTATCTTGTAAACAGAAGGTCGGTGGTTCGATTCCGGCAAAAGGAACCGATTTTTAATATGTTTTTCACAACACCATCATATTCGATTATTCGATTTCAAATCTCTTATCGTATGTTAAATTTCGAATTATTGTCTTTCTCTTCATTTTTATTTCCTTTTGCTTTATCGTCATAGTTTCCATTTATCCACTCAGCTACTCTTTTGATTTGTTTATAATCGGCACACTTCAAAGCTTACATTCTTTTGGGTAGACATTGATGGCAATAGTCACGCCCCTCCCAGCTGTTTATTCCGATTGACCGCCAGCTGTCTGTATGCGTACAGCCATTAACATTAGTTTCTCATTAAAAAGGGTGGTCTTTCTAAGAAAAAATGGATCACCGCGCTTTTCCGGCCGCATAGCGCAGTTAGTAGCAATTTTGGTTATCTGTCAGACCAACCGCGGGTTCGAATCCAACAGAGGTATCTAAAAGTGTGATATCAGGAAAAAAAACGTTTCTTCGAGTTCCTCCTTTAACTGTTTTTGCTAAATATAGTGCCTAATTGATTATCCCTCGAAGGTTAATTGGCAGGCATCAGCTCCGCTCTTCACGCGTTCATCCTGTTTTGTCCGTTTGAATCCATTTATGTTTTTGCCGAGAGTTCACAAAGGCTCTCAAGCTTCACAGTCTTCTATCATTACTTGATATATTACTTTCGATTAAACATCGACTTTTATTCTGTACTCCCTCATGGTGATATTTTTTTTTACCTGTTTTCTTTGCGGCCTCATTGGCTCAGAGGCAAAGCGTCTGCCTCGTGAAGAGAAGATCGCTGGCTCGATTCCAACATGAGGCACGATTTTTTCCTGTTTTTCACAATATCATCATATTCGGACACAGTTTTTTCGTTTCATTTTTCTGATCGTAGGCCTAATTTTGAATGTTTCTCTGTCTCTTTTTTCTTTTCCCCCTTCCTCTATCGTCAGACTCCAAGGGCGGCAGCTTTGATTGCCGCGTTGTTTTTCCATTCATTATCACATCATAAATATTCTTATGAGCTTTCGTGGGAAACTCATATCTTTGAAGTTTTGAATACACCGTTACAATGAATGATTGTGGTGGTGACTTAGGGAGAGACGGAGCCCATTGTGGGGGTCTTATTGTGTTTTCAATTTTGCCTTGTTAGGACAAGGATTAGTCTCCAGCTTTATTTTGTTGCATTTCTTTTTATCGAGGTTAACTTCACAATTTTTGGGTTTTTAAGTTCTGCCTGCCTTCTGTTTTTGGTTCACAATCTAGCCTATTGTAAATCCATATTCTTTTTTGGGACTTTCAAAGTCGGTATTTTCTATATCAAGATAAAATAAGTTTTCAATAGTTGTGAACGATGAAAACACATATTGCAGTGATATCCAAAACGTTCGCTTAAATTCTGATTTTTCGATTTTGGCTGAAATTATTGCCAAGAATCGACTTTACAGGCCGAAAATACTGAAAAGTTTAGTTTATGAGATTTTGTTCCCAAAAGTAAGAAGTTAACCACCTGGAGCACGTTTTGAACAAATTTGGCCTTCATATAGTCTAGCGTTTCCATTCCCTCCTTCTTCCGATCCTCTAGTTCGAAAACAGTTCCATTTTTTTTCAATTTTTTCAATTTCAAATCTCTCTCCATACGTACTTTGACTGCTTTTGTGTAGCCTATTCCTCTGTCTTTTTGATAATTTGTTGGCAAGAATTCCCGTGTTTCAAATTAATTGAGTTGTTTTCAGCCGTAATGCCACAATATTTTGGACAACGTGCTGGCCGAATTCAAACACACACCTCCGTCTCCACTGGATCGCTGGACGCCACACAAGTAAATGCTCTGTTGGATGTTCCAGTCCCAAATTTGGAAGTCAACAAAGTGAAATCCGATTTCACTGCTTGGAAAGACAAATACCAAGCACGATATTGGCCCTTCTGCCGCTACATACTGGACCGGGCGGAATCCGGGCTGAGCGATTATTTGAATAAGTGCGAACAAAAGGAGAGAAATCGGCAACACCTCACCAGAATCCACAACTTCTTGGTAATGTCGGAGGAGATGCAAAGGGACATCTGGCAGATGAACTTGTGGAAGGACAGGAAAAGGAAGTTTGTTTGGCCAGTGGATGATGATGCACCCGACGACAACGGTGAAATGGATATGGAGGTGGACGATGTGGATTTCGAGAATCATCATGCCGCTGTCAACGATGTGGCAATGGGAGAAGAAATTGGAACTGCGCCACTCGTTGTTACCCAGGAGTCCGCAGCAGCCAATGGTCAAGCATATGACGAAAAGTGAGTAAAACCTGATGTTTTTTTAAGGCTTCTCAACTAGGATGGAACTAAAAATTATTTTTAAAAGTTAAAAAAATGTTTAATGCAGTTTATTTCACGAAGGATAGAACCAGTATGGTAATTTTTAATTACCTTTAACTTTACGATATAATTTGAATACGATCCCCCAAAATGTTACCCTAGAATAGCCCCTCACCGGTAAACTTTCCTGTTGATGACGGTTAATTGAAATGCCTGGGAAATAAAAAAGAGCCCTCATCTATGCGTTTAAATGCATTGCAGATTATCGAATGCGGACATAGAAGGAAATTTTTTTCCAGTCCCTTATTCTCCTTAGGGGGCTCTGTTTGAATTAAGGCGACTTTTTTAGTTGGAGCTAATCAATTTCGTTTTTTTTTCAGAAGATCGGAATTCGACGTAGAGGAATATCGAGAGCAAGTAAGCCGAATACAGAAGAAGGTATTGTTCCGATTCCTTGGAGGAGGAGCGATTTCAGGACGGAAACCTTTGGAGGCGGAAGTTGTTGATTCGCCCGACAACGGAAGCTCCCGCAGCACCTTCCTATCATCCCTTCGCGAACAACTCATTCGTCCTGCTCCGCTATTCACTGCTGACTGGCATGGGCCAGACCCAAATGATCGATCGATTTCCTCTACACCACCACCACTTCCAGAGCACTACTCCTTAGCTCAGTCTCAACAGAGTTCGGCCAACACCATATCCTCTGTAAGTTGTGGGTTAAGAGTGTGTATATGAGGCCTGAACTTCTGTATGCTTTTCTTATCAATTTGATCCCAGTTATATCTTATTTATTACAGCCAACTTCCCAAGAACAAGAGGTAGTTGATGGGTCAAAACAGATGCATGTGTCCGTTGTGTCATCTCGGCAGCAGGTGAAGAAGTTGTAAGCTGTTTTGTTTTTTTCCAATATAATGAGAACAATTTTCCAGCAAACGCGCTACAACGTTGGAGATGCAACCAACCGCTAAAAGACTCAAGACCGCAGAAGAGTGAGTAAAAACGAATGTTTTTAAGGCTTCTCTACCAGGGTGGAACTAAAAATATTGTTTAAAAGTTGAAAATTTTTAAAATACAGTTTAGTCCACGGAGGACAGGGCCAGTATTGTAGTTTTTAGTTACCTTTGACTTTACGGCATAATTCAAATATCATCACACAAACGTAATCCTGGAATAGCCCTCTCAGCGGTAAACTCTCCCGTTGTTCAAGATAACAATTGTTCAGCTTTTTTTCCAACATTTTTCATATCTTTAAGTGCGCAACTGGTTTAATTCATATTTTCAAATAATTCCCATCTTTTGACCAGACTTAGACATCAGATTGTGAGGATTTCGTATTGAATAGAGTACGGGACTGTTTTTGAGTAAGAGGAGGGGAGGGGCTAATGTAAAAGAAAGGAATTCAAGTTAGACCCCACAACCTAAACAAAAGTCTCTAACCCGATTTGTACTGGTGAGGGGGCTCTCCTTGAATTAAGCCGACTTTTTTAGTTGGAGCTAATCAATTTTGTTTTTTTTTTGCAGATTGGAATTCGACAAAGAGGAATATCGAGAGCAAGTAAGCGGATTTCAGAAGACGGCATTGGTCCGATTCCTTGGAGGGGGAGTGTTTGCAAGACGGAAGCCTGTGGAGATGGAAAGATTGCAAGGTGTTGTTTCGCCCGACAACGGAAGCTCCGGCAACACTTCAACAAATGGTGGAACACAGAACGATCGATTGACCCTTTTGAGAAACCAAGCTATTATACAGCAGGTATGAATTGACAAAAATTGTCGTATGTTGACAATATAATTTTGTAGGAGGAGGCTGAAGCACGAGTAAGAGCCCAGAGGGCAGCCGACCAAGTCCTAATGGCACGGATCTTGGAAAGGGAGTATTTGGCGGTAAAGAGGATGACAACTGTGGATAAGCCCAACGACGTCAATTACTTCTCCAAAGATCGTACTCGTCCTCCACTATTCACTGCTGACGGGAGATGGAATGGGCCAGACCCCAATGCTCCATCGACTTCTTCTGCACCACCACCACTTCAAGAGCGATACTACTTTTTTTAACCTGTGAGTAAACTTTTCAAGGAATATTATTATTAGAAAGAACATACCATAGTTATAGTACCCTTATTGTAATTCTTGCAAGATGTAATTCAATATTCTAATTTTCAGAGCTGTCCTTCACGTCTGATCTTCATCCAATGTTCTTATCGTCAACCCGTCCGCTGTTCCAATGTTTTCTTATGATCTGTTTATGTTCAAACCCTGTTAAGTCAATTGTACCGTAAGCTTAAGCTCTTTTAATTGTCCCTTAAAGGTCCTAATTCAATCTCGAACTTTTGTTCTCTCAACCTCAAAAACTTCTGAAAACCCCTAAAAAATAGAATAACTCCTAAAAAACCCAAAAAAATTCTCTCGATGTTTTATTTTTCAAACGTTTCCAACTTCATATTGTTTGCTTTGTTCCTGTTCCTGGTACTATTTGTTGCATTTTTTTATTAGTTCACTGGGATAGCCGTTTGTTCACCTCCAATTTTTTCATATTCTCTGTTTTCATTTTAACACTGTTAAGTTAACTGTACCATAAGCGTAGGCTTTTCTATTGTTTAGTACCCCTAATGGATCTTCTTTCGATTAGGTACAAAAACTCAAACTGTTGTACCACAATTTCAAAAAATTTCAAAAAACCCGAAAAAAAAGAAATATTTCCTAAAACCCAAAAAACTCAATGTTTTATTTTTGAATGTTTTTCTAACTTCATATTGTCCTCTTTGTTACTGTTCCTGGTTTGAATTGTTGCATTTTTCTATTGATCCACTTCCTTTTGTTGTTTATGCCCAAAAAAGTTTTTTATTATTTTTTCGCTAACAAAATAAATTGCTCTTTGTTTCAAAACAAAAAATGTTCAGTAATTATGCTCACAGAATTGAGTTCACCAGATGTATCATTCAAAACTTATTAGTTTAATTTAGAACGGGGGACTTCGATAATTCCACAAGGCTCTCGTAATATCTGGTTTCTTCGAAGATTTCCTTCTTTTTTGCTCTGTTTCGATTATAATGTTTAGCTCTTTTTAGTTTATTTTTTATTGTCCTATCAACGTTTCTGCAAATACCATCATCAGGTTTGAACTCAAAGGAGAAACTTACGTATTTTGATAATCTGTAACCGGGAAGTTCATCAATAAAAGTTTTTGAATTCATTTCTTTGATATTCCTGGGATGATTACTGAAACGGTTGTTAAGTGGATCACTCAAAAAACGTAAGTTGAAGCTTTACGAGTATACAGTCCCTATTGCGACTGATCCAAAATAAAATTTCAAACTATCGTAACTCCATCAAATTCAGGTCTAACCGTAACAAAAACTGAATTTTTGAATTTATTCCGCCGAGACGGTTCGAGAAAGTATAATCAAGACTAGGTTTGTTGGATTCACCTCAAAGGCGCATGGAACCTTCAAACTACTGTAACTCCGTTAATTCCCACCCGCCGTAAAAGAAAAAATGGTGAATTCAAAATACCTAGTACGACTATACTTTTTTCGAACCGTCTCGGCCAACTGGTTTAGAAAATGAAGTTTGCATTGCGATCACACTGAAATCGGCGGAATCACGGTAGTTTGAAAGGTCCATGCGCCTTTAAAGGGAAAATAGTGAACCAAAAAAAAAAATAGTGAACTTCAACTCCCGATACTGCAACACTCTCTATCGCTAGCGGCACCAATGTTCCCATTTCAATTAATGGATTTTCAAGATGGGTCAGTCGAAGAGGAAAATGAACTACGTGTAAGTTTTAGTGTCGGAAACTGTTAAGAAAATAGACACATTCTAGCTGTCAGTCTGATTTATTCCTGTTCTTCAATCTCTGAAAAAATCTAGCTTCTATAACAACCAATTTTTTTCCAGAGTTTTCCTGACCTGGGCGGAGCAAAACGAACGTTGGAGGAAGAAGTCGAGCGCCAAGAAGCAGACTCTTCAGATGAAGATGATATTTCATCAGATGAAGATAATTATTCATCAGATGAAGATGATGATTCATTAGATGAAGATGGTAGCGAGGTAAGACTTTTTTATAAGTTTTCCGGTGTGTTCTTGTACTATGTGGTGAAATGAGACAAACGTTTCCAATTTTTTTTCTTACAAAAATAACTTTTGCAAAATTTATGTTTTCAGGTCAATGCAGTAGTGAATGGGACTGACTCTTCGGATTGGCTTGCTAACTTTATGAGGACAGTTTTGTCAATACCGGATGAGCCAGAGGATGAAGCAGACGCAAACTTAGATGATGTCGAAGTACTGGATAGACGACGTCGCCAGTTCCGTAGCAGAGTAGATGAATGTTTAGATCAGGCACTGGATGCAATACAAAATGCTGAGAACAATCCGGGAGATTGAGTGAATCCGGGAGCTGAGAACAATCCGGGAACCATTGAAAATGAAGAATAAGTTTTTAATCGAAATAGAAGCGTTTAGTGTTGTTCTTGATGTCATTTCTTTCTATTTTCATATTTTATACCAGTTAACTTTACCAGCAGTCATAACTGTCTGTCAAGCCTCATTTTCAAATGTTGAATCTGGACTTCTAAATGAACAATTTATTTTTGAAATACACTAACCACAGTATGAACACAATGCACCAACATATTCAGATAATTGATTTGTATTTTCCTGGAAGTGCATTTTTCTGAGCCCCAAACGTTTCAAGTACGTCACTCGAAAATGCATTGCGGATGAAGTGCCGTTCATGCTAATCGTAACGTAGCTCCGCTTTTAAAGAAAAATAGACAATTCAAAATACCTAGTCATTTTTATATTCTTCCAACCCGCCACGATGAGCTGATTTCAGAAATGAAGTTTGCGTTGCGATCAGACTGGAATTGACGGAGTTACGGTATGTTTGAAGGTCCCATGCGCCTTTAAAGTAGAAATTGCTAATTCAACAAACCCAGTCATGATTATATTTTTTTGAACCGTCTCCGCGAGCTGAATTTAAAAATTCAGTTCGCGTTACGATTGGACTGGAATTTCGGAATTACGGTAGTTCGAAGGTCCTATGCGCCTTCAAAGGAAAACTATAAATTCAACAAACCCAGTCATGATTATACATTTTCGAACCGTCTTGGTGAGCTGGTTTAAAAAATGGAATTCGCGTTGCGATAAGACTGAAATTGGCAGGAATTAAGGCTTTTTAAATTTCCCATTAGCCTGCGAAGCAAAATTCGTGAACTTTTCAAATTTATTCATGGTTACCTTTTTTCGCACCGTATTGACGAGTTGATTCAAAAAATGTAGTCTGTTGTAGACAAACTATACGCCAAAATACAACAGTCGATTGATCGAAATTCGCAGTAAAATATTCGCTTTCATTACAACAAACAATTTCTCATTTATGCTGTCTGTCTGTATTTGCCGTGGCCTGATTTTTTTCCCAAACATTTTCCAATTTTTGACCACTGTTCTGGGTGGCACAACTTGGTGGCAAATCGAGTAATCATAAATTGTTCAACCAATACACATTATGTTTCTTACAAAGAACTTCACAGTTGCCAACTTTCTTACATCTTCAAATTCAGAGATATGTTTCATACAAACTATGACTACGAATTCTTTTTTTTGTTTTGATTGAAATCTCATTCAATTGAAAAAAATTAACAACAGTTTATTCATTGAGAAATTTTCAAATTACAAAGATCTCGGAGTGAAGGTGACGAAGAGATCATAATTCTGAACAAAATTGTTGATCGTAGTGTAGATGCAGTTGAAATGAGCCGATGGCAACGATGGGAACTGTGGGCGCTGAAAAATTGAGTTTTTTCTCTGACGTAATTTAGACACTCACCAAGAGCTCACAGATCTTCCATTGATACTTGTTCTCGATCGTTCCAGAGTTGAACTTGTAGAACAAGATGCAGAACTAAAATAAAAACTTAGATGGATTCAAAAAAGAGCTGAGTAACCTGGTGGAGGAAATGCATATAGGGTGGTGGGCTGCGGTCTCTCTCATAGAACGCTTTGGTGAAGACAAGGTAGTTGACGAAGACACACTTAAAATTTGAAAATTTTACAACTAAACAAGAGTAATAATAAGCTCACCGAGAACTCTCTGAAAGCAGAAAAGTTCTGTCCTTCAGCAGACTCTCTTGTGCCACCTTCCAAGTATTGACTGAAAAAATCAATGTCTAAATAGTCCTTTTTTTAAAGAATAAACTAACAGAGCCTCAACAACTTGTTGGAGAGAAGGGAACTCGGGAACGATCAAGTGTGGGCAAGCGTCTTGGATGCTGCGCTTCTGCAATTATTCTCAAGTTAAGACTGACAATTTCGAATAGACGAGAACGAAAACTTACCACAAGCTCAGCCAATTCATACAACTTGACTGGTCGAAGTCCCATCTTGAGATCCAGTTTGTACAAGTAGTACACGGACTGAAAAGATGCAACATTGAACATGAAAAAATCAATGAACAACTAACGATGTAGTAGAATCTCGGAACTACAGGGTTCACATATGTCTGGACAGCGAAGAATGCGACCGTCTCATTGTGGAGTTGCTGGAAAATGTATTTTCAGAAAAGTTTCATCTCTGAACCTTCCCATATTTGGCAGTTCAAATAAATATTTTCTCACCTTGATCATGCCACTCATTTCAACGTCTTCTCCATCTTCTTTCATCACTTGTTGGATTGGAACAGCTTGGCCACCAGCAACTGCAACCACTTGATCCTGACCTTGTTGATCTTGCACATTTCGAGGAATATCCAGTTGTGGCTCAGTATCACCATTCATAACGAGACCCAAAGGTTGGGCGTCAGACATTGTTGGCTGTAAACTTGTTTAGTCGAGTTTGAAGAAAATGTCGATTGTTAAGGGTAAAAAGCGATTGATAGAAAAAGAAAGGAAGGGACATTTGAGCGAATCGAATGAAACAAATGGAGAGTCGCGCCATGCGCCGGTGACGCATACTTTTTTCGCGAATACAATCGGGGAGTAATGGGAAACACTCTGATCAATAAATGAAAAACAATGCAAAACAGGGAGACAGAAGAGAAGTCCTCCAGTTGCACAGGCAATAGCCGGAGTGGTAGGAGCCGCTCCGCCACCCTGTGTCTCTCCGCCGGGTGGTATTTCGAAGCCTGGGAGAGATGTTTTTTATCCATATCTCTTGTGTGTTGACGCACATTATGTTCGCTGGCGTATCTGGCGTGCGGTTCAGTTTTTATTGATGGATGTAGCATTTCCAATGCATTAATTGATACATAGGGAGACACCGGCGGCTAGAATTTCGACTGGAGGTCACAACGGATTATGAGAATTTTGCTCGTTGACGCATTTTTTGTGCATCTCTACGTATTTTTCCGCCCATTGCTCCTGGTTTTTATGTTTTCCCCTTTCGAATTCCTGGCTCCGCGCCACTGCCAGTTTGCAACTGTGACATTTCACAACTTGACGTTTTGCATAGGGCTGTCTGACGATCTCGATGCAAATTTGACGTTAGTTGCAAAATGGCAAGTTGTGGAATGACGCGGAGCCAATTTTCTCCTTCGACTTTTCAATACATCTTCTATCTCCATTTTTCGCGATCTAATAAAATGTTTTCAGGTAATTGAATTCACTGATCCCTTGGATTCGGGGTCTCCCAAAGGTAATTTACATATCAAAAAACTCATAATTTCAATTCTTCTTTTTCAGGTTTGTATTGTTTTTAAGTTGAATGGAAATGCTTATTTGAAGAAATTTGCCGCAATTTGTGAATTATTTGGTAAGCTTTTGTTTTCATTTTTCCAAACAAAAAAACAAATATACTAGTTTTCTGAAACGGAAAAGTTGAAAATAAACTTTGTTCAATTTCAGATCTGACGACAACCAATTGATTCTCATCAAAGCAATGTGCAATGCTCTTCGAACTCGTGAATGGCATGGAACATCCAAGGTCTGGGATGCGCCATTCGAACTTGTTTGTCGGGGAATCAAACTGTTCACAGCCACAAAGATTCTGGACAACACTGGACTTCATGTCAAAGTCTGTGATGCCTACATGACCATTGTGGACAAGACTAATCGATACTTATACTTTCACTAATTTTTTGCTGTTTTGAATTGAAATTCATCTGAATTTTTGAAAAATCAAATAAATTAGTAATTCAATGAGTCTTATGTGTGGTTGTGTATTAGAAAAAATCAAAACATAAAAGAAATAGAGAAATGGAAAGTGAAAAACAAAACGGCGTGCCGCAGAACCCAAAATGGATATATATTTACAGGTCCGACAGAACAAAACTTCTGATCCCTATAAATTCTCTCGGAGTAGTTCACCTTCCAAGGTGCTGAACAAGTTGAATAGAGCCTCATTTATTCACATTAGAGACTTTTCGAAATTTAGGAATTCTCTTTTTTTGAGTGCTGAAATTGTAATTATTTTCACAGTCTTCGATTCTTTTTTTACAGAAAAAATCGGACTTCAATTTGGAAAACTGAAAATATTTTATTTTGACTGTCTGTCATTTGATGTGTCCGGATGACCGTCGCAAATATGACTCCAATAAAGGCAAATAAAATCTCAAATCAGCCAAACCTCTAGTTCTATTTTCACAAAAAAAATATTCCATTGTCATTAGAAAAAAAGGCTTCTGCCATTCCGTCTTACTGTAAAATGTTCATTCCGTCTTACTGTAAAATGTAATATCATTTATGTTCACTGGCCCAAAAAATGTTCCTCTTCTACCCATAACTATCACAATACGACTTCTCATCGATTCCCATTGAGGACTACTACCTCGTCTCTCTTTCCGCCCGCTCGACTGTCATTATTCAGCTGTCTTTTTCTCTTTTCTAGCAGCACTATTTTTTTCTGTGACCCTCTAATGCGAGAAGTACCTGTCTTTTCACCACCCAGTTGGCTACTCAGTCTTCTCTCTTTTTCGATCATCGGTAAGTTCCTCCAGATGAGGGACGCCGTTGATTTATTCGATTATTCTGAATTTCTGAAAAACTGATTATTCTAAATGAAAAAAAAAAACCAAAAGAAAAACAGGTGAGTTCTTTTTATAATGTTTACTTTTTAGGTTTTCAATTTTTATTTTCAACTATTAGGTTGAGTCTAAAGTCTTGCACCAAGAACACAGTTTCCAAATTTTTTTAAAAACTTTATTTTAAACCATTATCAGTCTACAACATATTCGCCATCATGATCAACAACATAAGTCCAACGATCTACTAGACTCTCAATACCAGCAGCCCAGAACTCGGGCGGCTGCGCATCAAAGAATTGTGCGATGTCAGTTTGCAGTTCACTCTGGTCGTTGAATGTTTTTTCACGCAGATGAGCCTTCAGAGCACGGAACAAGTGGTAGTCGGAGGGAGCCAAGTTCGGAGAATAAAGAGGGTGAGGGAGAACTTCCCAGCCCAGTTCGTCGATTTTTGCTTGAGTCAACTTCGCCACGTGCGGTCTTGCGTTATCATGAAGTAGGGTAGTTTGAACTCTTTTTCCTCTTTTCTCCCCAATTTTTTCGACCAACTTCTGAGGTGGAGATGCATATACTTGAGCAGTAACCGTATGATCCGATGGCAACAGTTCCCATTACAACATTCCTTTCATATCACACCAACAGCACAGCAATACTTTCTTTTTGTCGAGATTCGGTTTTGGCTCTTTTGGTGGTGGTTCTCCGCGAGGGACCCAAGATTTCTTTCGTGTATGGTTGACATACAGAACCCAGCTTTCATCACCAGTAACCAGTTGCCGGAACAAATCCTTCCTGTGCGGACGGAGCAGCAATGACTGAGAGACACTTACCCTTGCTGCCAACTGAAAAGGGTGAAGTTCGTGGGGGACCCATGTCGACACAACTTTTCTGTAACCAAGAGCCTCAAGATGTCGAACAATGGTGGTTTGGCAACAGGCAAGCTTCATTGACAATTCACGTGTGCTGGCGTCCGGATTGCATTTGAGGGCTTCACGGATATGATCATCATTCAGAACAGATGGGCGTCCAGAACGAGGTTGATCTTCGAGCGAAATATCTCCGGACTGGAAACGATTGAAGAATCGATTGACTGTCCATCGACTTGGTACATCTTCCTTGAACGCAGCGTGGATATTGGCAGTTGCTTCGGCGACACTGCGGCCTTGGAGGAATTCGTAGTAGACAATAGCTCGAAGTTGTTTTTTACTTAGTGTTGACATACTTGTCTAGCGGGAAGAGCTGCGCGCTTATATATTCTACAGATGGGAGTTTCTAGAATGTGCTACCATAATATAATGTTCAGGAAAATTCCAGAAAATTCCAGAACTTTCTAGAACAAAAAATTAATTTTGGTGCAAGACTTTGGACTCAACCTAATAAATACTAAATATATTGTTTTCCAGAAAAAATGGCACGTCAAGTTCACTATGAAATGGTCAGCAAATTGACCAAAGCAGGTTAGTATTATTGCCTATAATGGGCTTGAATTCCCGACCAGTTTGAAAGAAAACAGAACCGATATTTGATTGTTCCACCATCTTTCACAATTTTCAGTTCATTTTGCGCTGAAGTTCTCGGAGCCTTTCTGTCAACTCTTGTGTAATATTCTCTGAAATTAACAACAAAAAAATTCAGGTACCCCTGGGACTACAACCTACAAATAATGGAGGGGCTGACGGAGGATCCGGTGGAGAAGTTCAAGAGGTTGACGATCGAAAACAATCAGAAGCTTCTGGACGAGTATCAAGAGGGATTCATGAAGCTGTTGGATGATCTTGGGAAACAGTACGTTTTAGGGGAAAATTGGGGGGAAAATGGCCCATAAAGCATTAGAAAATGGGCTGAATCGACTTAAAACACTTGAAAGGCGCGTATCTCAAAAGTGGGCGGAGCTAGGGGAAAGTGATCAACTACTAAGCTGTTCAAATTTGAACTTGGAGCAACTTTTCTATTTGCAACGTTTGTCTAGCTTCTCCCACTTTTCAGATATGCGCCTTTGAAGATTCAAAAAGACGCAGATAACGAGAAAGCTCTCTTTTCTCTGCGGCTCTTTTTCCGCACATGAATTGTTGTCAAAACTGCTTTTTTTGATGGTTTTCAGTAGTTTCGAAGGATTCCGGTGGAGACGAGGCGCAAAGGAAAAATCGCTCTCGATGTCTGCGTCTCTTCGAAACTTTGAAGTCGCATATCTCGAAACGAGGCTGAGTCAGGAAAAAGTTGTGAAGCGCAAACTTGCTCTAAATATAATTCTCAACAACTTATTAGTTGATCGCTTTTTGCTAGCTCTACCCACTTTTGAGATATGCGACTTTTAGTTTCCCTCAGCCTGTTTCAAGCCATTTTTAGCTCATTTCTCACTGTTTCTTCCCGAATTCCTACCACTAACCACTAAATCTCACAGATTCATGCCCTCCCTGGACTTACTGGCCGATCTCTCGAGCGCTCAGGCCAACATTGAGGCTCTCCAGCAGAAAATCAGCAACGACAAGATCAGAATCGAGGAACTGACCCGGATTTTGGCAAAAGTGAATTAAAAATTGGAAGAAAATCAATTTTAATATTAATAAATATTGTTTTTTCTAAAAATTGTTTTTACTTGTTTTTTCCTTTTCATGGGTTTGTAGCCCAGATTTATTTTCTCTTGATACCCAACTTTTCAGATTTTTTCAGGAAGATGGAAGAAGAAGAATACGTAATTCTTTAGTTTGATGGAATAAAATGATAAGAAGAAACAAGGGGGAGGGAAACAAAAGAAGATAAATGGAAAGATAATGTGAATTATGGAAAACTGGTAAATCAAAAAAGCAGATTTTGCAACAAAAACAAAGGAAAAAATATATTTCAAAAAACAGATTTCTCAGAGAATTCAAAACTGGAAAAATGTCAAGCTAACGGTCGGAAAGATTACCATCAAAACATTCATCTTTGGAACTGAGATTGAATAGCAATAAAAATTTACAGGCCCAATTTGGAATGAGTTAATTTCCCTATAAAATGCCATGGTATAGGGCTATTTTTCAATAAAATGTTAGTTCCAAGTTTGAAATGAAAATTGAACATTACTAGAGTGATTGTGCGAGCGACCATCTTCTGGATAAAATTGGACAGACCGGGAAATCTTTTTTAGGTTCCAGAAAACACAATTGACAATGAAATACAGTGTTTATGATAGGAAAGGAAATTTTAGAATTTCGCTAAATCTGAATATTCACAACTCCGCTGATACCAACCAATCACTTGGTTTATCCGCAACAGGACCATTCAGCCCAAAAGACCATTCATAATCCATGATTTTGATGTGATTCTCTTCTTTTTAATGTACTTCAACAAGCAAATCTCTCGAGCTGCCAAAACATGAGAAGAATGAGAAACAAAATATAGAAGCTGAGAACTGGGTAGATACTGCTTTTTTAGCAGCCCAAACTATACTTTCTCCGACATTTGTTTAATTGGAATATATCTGCCAAAAACAAAAGTATTCCAATTAAAAGTTCGGCTTTTTTCTTTTTTTCCCAATGTTTTTTTCTGACTTCATAACTTTGTTTTTTATATTTTCGACAATGTATCAAAGGAAGAAACAAAAATCAGAAATAGGGAACTAAATATAGAGTCTGAGAGCGGTCGGAGTCCAGTTTTCAGAAGCCTAGTATTAAGTAAGAAATCTCTATGCAAAATGCTTTTCTGATTGCCTTGACTACATTTCCTCTGACATTCTATCAACTCAGAGCCGATCCGCTCCTCGCAGAGCCAAAAAAACGTCATTTCTGAAGTTTGGTTTCACTTTTTTTCCACATTTCCGCTTTAATGAAGTTCCCCGACCCATCTTCAAGAAGAAAGAAAAAAAATTAGAAGAAAAGGTGTGAAAAAATAGATAAAATTTCACTCTATATTCGGTTTCTCAATTCAGAGTGTTGTCTCGCATGAGAAAAAATAGTGGACAGCAATAAGAGACTGAATATAGAGGCGGAAATAGGCGGAGATGTCGATCTTTGGAAGAGTCTGGTCCATGCTAGTCTTCGTTTTTCTCTGAAAAAACAAATAAACATTTCCCTGACTTAGAGCCCGCGTGCTCAAAAAGAATCATTTCTGAAATTTTGTTCTCAAATACTTTTTGAACATCAGTATTTATAAAAAAAACCTTTCATTTTAATAACTTTTTTCATAACAAAACAAACAATGATCTGAAAACACGGATTCAACTCCAGTATATATCCGCTCTTAAAAATTCGAGTATTCTTTTGACTTAAAAGAATATCGGACAGTATGGAGAAAACGGAAAAACAAACTGGTAAAAAAGAAAGAGACTGATTATAACGAAAAACAATTGAGCTTCATTTCAATGACTCGTTTTCATAATAAAATAGGGAAAGATGTGAATACTTGATAGAACTTCACTCTAATTATGGTATCTCATTTTTGAGTGTCACTTCGACAGGGAAAAAGCCCACAGACTACGAAAACCCCCAAACAGTTGTCTTTTGTACAGATTAATTTCCTTTACTTCGATTGAAAACACACATTGAAAATTAAAGCATTTATTGGAATAATCGAAAAGATAATTCGTTTTGATTGACAATTGAGAGCGAGATCAAAAAATATTGAAGGCATTAAAGAAATAAGTCAGCATTGCAAGCCTTGAAGATTAGATTAGCCCACGATACAGTGGTCGAATAATACAAACATTTTTAGTGATCTATTAATATATCTCACAGTTATAGTCGCTTTTGTGCCATCATATCTATAAATATCTATTCCTCCTTTGATAGTTTCACGGTCGGTCCCTGACCGAAACTTTATTTTACGGCCTTTTGGAGAGTCTTGAGAAGTAATCCCCTTCATTATGATGTTCATTCTCGATCCATCTCGAAGCATCTCTCCAACATTAACATGCAACAACTCTAGATGAGGACAAGCTCCTTGTTGCCACAGTTTGATGAATTGGTTCAAATGTTTTAACAAGTTTCCAGCTAATGTAGTATTAATGAATTTACTGTTTGTCATCAATAAATCATCAAGAGAAATAGGCAGAGAAGGGTCAATACAATATAAGCTTTGCATGAGTACCTGGAGAGGGATTTTTTGATCATCATCTGTTGACTTGACTTTCTCAATTGGAAGGAATTCTTTAAAAACCCTGAGATTGAAATCGAGAGAAAAAGACCCAACAAATAATTCACTGACTGTGAAGTTTCGGAATGTTTTTTTGATAGAATCAAAATCATATTGCATCGAATGATTTTGAAAACAGAGCTTGTTAATTTGTGAGTTTCCAAAAATGATACTCAAATGTTCCAACCAGTCTTTTATATCAAAAGCAGCGTTCTTCAAAACTAGTGGTTCATCTTGTTCCCTTCCAGCCGATTGTGATATTAAGAATTCAGCAGATTGTGGTGATTTGAGTTGTTTTCTCACTTCATTGCTTTCCGTACGCCAACTGACATCGTTGTAAAATTGGAGATAACTAATCGGAGAGTTTTCAATTAATATTATGACATCTTCGCAAATGAAAACTTTGAATATGTTTGATGGCCACATCTTGAGAGATTTCACTAAATCTCTGCACTTTTTTGAAAGCATGGAAAATTCTAATCTGGAAATAAACTGACTCATTACACCACCTCAGAGTAACATCGAAGTCATTTAATATATTCATATACTGTCGATTATCGGGGCAAAAATTTGAGCACTCCAAGATTAAAAAAAAATCAAAAAAGGAAATTTTGTTGAAACTGTATTTCTTGAGAAATGCACCCTTCAAGGTACTAAAGTTTCGAACAATTCGGAAAAGGAGGAAAAAAAATTCGAAAATTGCTTTTTTTTTGCTAGAGCTCACGAAGAAGACGTTTTTGAATCCATCATTCCCTGATTAATTTGATTGTAAAGTTCATATCAAGGCCTCCTTTTTTTGAGCCTTCCAAACTCGTGTTTCAAGCAATTTATAATTCCATGAAAACTCTTTTTTTTCAATAGTTTTTTTTTTGTATTTTAGGACCTTGAAAGGGTCATAGCTCGAGAAATATCGATTTAACAAAATTCCTTTTCACGAATTTTTCAAAACCGTTTTTACACCATTTTGTCCTCATAGCCTACTGGATATGTATATATATAGATATATATCAACTGAAAGAACTTCCATGTGAGTAAACTTACAGTTGAGGAAAAAACATAACTCGCAGTACTAACTGCTGTGCTGGAGTTGGGAGGCGAGTGAAAGAAAACTTTGGGAGGGCCATTGTCACAGACTGAAATTTGTCAAGTTTGGAAATGCAAATTGAAATTCAAATATGAAATGAGAAGACAACAAGAGTAAAAAATGTTAAGTTGTGGTTTTGATTCATTCCGTTCGCTTCTAATGAATCGAATACCTCTGTGCGCTTGAACAGCACTTATCACTGAATAACTTTCGTGCCCTTGAACCGTTTGGTATTATATTCAGCATGTGGTCATGGGTTACCGAGCGCTTCAACTCTATTACGTTTGGAACTCGGTTTACGGTAGGGGAACGGTAGCTGCAGAAACCAAATAACGCTAAAAAAGGAAGAAAACGGGTTCGGAGTGGTCAAATGTGTTTTTTTTTGCATGAAACACATCTGTGACCACAATAAAACACAAACAAAAAAGGATAAAGATTACTGTAGTATTACGGTAGTTGAAGTTTTCCGAAATTTCCACAGACAAGCTCTAGATAGATAACTTCCTAGAAAATTCTCTCTTTTTCCAGAAACTTCCAGAAACTTCCATAAACGACCAAAAAAGTAATTATATCGGCGGGAATCCAAATGTTGAAAAAAAAGAATAAAACAAAATAAGCGCCACAGGCTGGTTATTACTGAATGCGCCTGGTTAGCCAGTCCTGTACGTCTGCGAACGCAAAATGTAGAGAGAATGGCGCTAAAGCAGGAAGATCGAGGGAGGTTTAAAATCAATTAACGCAGATGCGATGTCAGATGTCGAGAAAAAATGACGCGTTAATCCAGTCATTACCGCATACATATAGAACACTGGGATTAGAAACTTACATCTAATCCACCTTCATTAAAGATTCGTGAGAAACGTTTGACAAATGTATGCGGAGGATAACGAAAATGAATGAGAACCGTTTGATGAGAATTGTGTGGAAAAATCATAGAAACGTCGACACGGTGGTAAAAAATCTTTTTGTGGTTAAGGTGCACGATGGATCATTCCGAAATGTACTCGATTTGATTTTTCGATGTTTGAAGAGCCTACAGTATTAGAATTCAAAAACAGAATACAGCAGGTTCCGGGATACAGTAACTCTTTCAGATTTCAAGCCAATTTTTTCAAATTATCCATAATTTTTTGAATTCGGCGAGAAGGCTGTACAATCAAAAAACAATTCGCGGTCCTGATACTTCGAAAGCAAAATTGGTATCATTCTGATCCTTCTTCCAGTTTTCTTATCAGTTTTTGACACATTTTCAGAAAATATGAAGATATACTAAAAATCTGCTCTTTGTAAAAATCGGTGTCTCTATTTTGAAAGAGAATTGGGAAAGAAAAAATGGGCAGTGATTTCATTTTACATTTGTGTACATGTCCTCTAATTTTGAAATCATTCTGAACAAGTTCAAAACTTCCGTGTCTTCGGGTGCAAACATTTTTGAAAAAGAAAAATTTCCCCCAAACATTACCAAAATGTATGTTAGTCACAGAAAAACCACCATACAATTTTGAGCATCCATTAAGCTTGATAAGTTTTCATTTTTGGTTTTTCATGAGAAAAATGTAGCATAACACAACATTCCTTTTTTTTTGGTCTCACTACTGGAGAAAAAGAGCCAATTCTTGGGCATAACTTCCAGAGAGCGAAAATCCCAAACCGGTTTCTAATAGTGCATCCCTTGTCAGCCCCATTTGAAAACAATATGTAAGTTCTCTCGTCGTTTAGGTGCTTTCGGTCGTGGTGTCTTCTCCTTTTTCATAATTGGTTGTTTACCATCCGGATAATATATAAGCGGCTTATGATCAACAGGTGTTGCGAGAAAAGGGTAAGAGAGACATAAGTATCTTTCCCCCTTACTAAAGCTTCAATTAGAGAAGGATCACGAATGACATGTTATTTGAGATGAAGTAGTCAACAGAAGTTGGAGAAGTACGAAAGGAAAAATGAAAATTAGGGTTGAGGGAAAGTTGAGAATAATAGCAAGAAAACCTGAAGACAATTCCAGTCAATTTGTTGATGGGACTATGGCAACGGTGTCTCTGTGAAAAGTTTCCTTGTTTGTTTTAGGTCAACGGCGAAAATAAAAAAGCATTCAATGGAGTCAGAGTGAAGTTGGAAAAGAAACGAAAGAAGAACAACTGTTGTCATCCGTTTTTTCTTTTCAAATTTGTGAATTTAATTTGTCAGAATGCTATTCTCATAAATTCGCGGAGGAGTTTGACTTTAACGAAAAAATGACATTACTTGCTCCGACATAGAAATTCGAGGATTCCTTTTTTTCATCCATGCCATTAGAATTTTGTTTTGCTAGGAGAAAATCTGTACCCACGTTTGAATATTCGATGCGAGTTTAGAACGATTTCAGTTTTATTTATTTTGATTTACTGGCCTTCATCTATTCTTTCCTGACAACTTGAATTGATGAATTCCCGTTTCGAAGCCAGCCATCTTCTTGCTGTCAATGCTCATTATGTGATTTTGAATGAGCAGATATTTCTACAAACCTAATTTTTTCTACAAGTTGATTAAGAAAATCACAGAATTATATCGGCTGTCTCCCGTGTTTGCGGGAGATTCTTTATTATACTAATTTTTTCACTGTATCCCGACCACTCGATTTCCGGGCAACATAACTTCGTTTTTATTTCAGCTTTTTGCTCAGTTTTTGGCGCAATGTGTAGAGTAATCAACAATTTTCAAATTTTTTTTAAATTACCCATTCTTCCATCTGATACCGCAAGATCACAATTTTGGCAAATGATGAAAGTATAAGAACCAGTGTATTCGAAAAATCTTAATTTTTGGAATTTGGTGTTCGGGAGGTTCAGTTGACTTTTTTGAAAAGTGTGGTCAGGAAAGAGTGGAAAAATGAATATAGCATCGCATCTTCCGTAAACACGAGTGAGGGACGATATAATTTTGTATTTTTCTCAATCAACAAAATTATTCAATCACAAAATATCACCAAGAAATCAGCGGCACACACAGTGCCATTCCCTTGTTAGTTTTTGCGTCATAAAAATTCAAGCAGTATGTTTTTAGAAAAGTTGTTTTCTTTCTTTTTTGAACTTCATAAGTTTCAAAAGAGGTGTTTCCTGTTAACTCTATGTGGACATTGAAAACCATACCAAATTGATAAATTGATATTCATAGCCAAGATGATCTTATCATTTTTTTTCCTCTTGCTGATCTTTTTTTGCAAACAGTATGCAAACAAACAGTGATCATTAGTTTACTGCTGGAACCAAATGTTAATCATAACTTGACAAATTGGATTGAAAAAAACGGATTACAAATTTTTTCTTATTTCAAATCGTTTTTTTTTTCAGTTTCTCTGGTTCCTATGATTTTTTTGTTCTGGCTTCGATGAGGGGGAAATGGGGAAGCAGCTTACAGAAACCCCGCTCTTGTAGCTCCATCAACAAAATGACTAGAACTTTCTTCAACTTCTTTTTACTTCAACTCTCAACTCTCCCTCAAACATTAATTTTCACTTTTTCATTCGTACTTCTCCAATTTCTGTTGACTACTTTATCTCAAATAACATGCTACTCCTTCTCTAATTGAAGCTTAAGTGCGGAGAAAGGTACGAATGTCTCTCCCGTCTATTGCCAGCAACACCTGATGATCACGAGCCGCCCTTTTAATATCCGGTTGGTAAACAACCAATCATGAAGAAGGAGAGGACATCACAACCGAAAGCACTTAAACGACGCAGTGTAATTTTCAGAAGGGGCTGACAAGAGAAGTTCTATTAGAAAACGGTTGGGAATTCTCTCAAAGTTTGTGAGTCGATAGATACCTTCACTGGAAGCTAAGACCAAAGAATGGTTATTTTTCTCGAGAGTGAAAAAGAAACAAAGCACTCAGAGGACAGAATAACTCTCATTTGAAACGAAGAAACAGATTTGTGAGCTTTCTGTTCAAAATAAAATTTTTTAATCTGTATTTCATTTTATTGTGTTGTGTATTCTTCGAGAACAGTTAGTCTTTCTGTCGCATCGCAAAATATTACGGCGAAGTATGTTAGTTTCATGATATATCCAACGAAAAACTGACTAATTTTGTGATTTTTTTCAACGTTTCGCTAACTCAGAATTCAAAAAGAATAGTATCCCCCTACAGATCAAAAAAATCAGAGCAACCAAAAAACCTTGTGGCTCTAATTATTTCAAAGTATTTGCTGCTTTAAGTTCAAACAATTTTGCAATTTGTTTAACTCTGATTTTTTCGGAATGACAAAATATGGATGTTAAAAAAGTTTTCATTTTGATGAGCGAGCTCACTAATTTGTTTGTCAGTTTCAAATCAGACATATCTCCGCCGAAGTTAAGGTGATTTTGGTTGAGATCCCTCTCTACTTTTCGCCTAATGTTTGTCGTTATTTCATCCGAATTAAGAACAGGCGACACATGGGCCATAGATGTTGCGAAGAAAAGGCAGAAGAGACATGGGGATCAAAAGAAAACTTCACATAAACTTCAATTAGAGAAGGATCACGGGTCGAAATGTTTTTTTTTATGATGCAGTCAACAAAAAATAGAGAAGTGCCAATGGAAAAATAAAAATTGATCTTTGAAAGTTAGTTGAGCGTTATAGTAAAAACCTGAGAAAATTCCCGGTGAATTTGTTAATGGGAAAATTTTGGACTTTCAAATCTTCGCCAAAACTTTCTAACATTAGAGTTCTTGTCAAAATTATCATATGTTTCAACGCTTCCGGAATCTTCTAAAACTTCCTGGTAAGAAATGAAAATGTTCTGAAAGTTATATTATCGGTAGTTTGCCAGTGAAGTTTTCCGAGTACTGTAACTACGGTAACTCTACAGTTATCTCCACTATTTGTGTACTATAAGGGGTTCTATAATTATGTTCATTCTGAACACATTAAAAACTTATTGATTTATGTTTCAAGTGAAACCGAGCCCTGTTAGCCTGTCTAGTAAACCACTGTGATTTATGGCTTTGTACTCAATTTTTTCCGACATCACTTCTCCAATTCCCCTCTATTCTATCACCAAAGATTTCATCAATTTCTCTTCGTTTTGTTTCCACCTTCTTACCAACCTCCTCAACTACTTTTCTTCTTTCTTCTTTTCTCCCGTTAAGCCACATCCTAAAAAACCTATAGCTCTCCACTTTTCTTTCATAATCTCGTTTTGTTAAGAAGAAGACGCAGAGTAGGGCATCTTTTCATGCACTCTATCTATAGTTTCCTTGGAAACCGTCGAGAGAAGGGGGCGTCGTCCGTTGGGAGAGAAAGAGGCGGTCCTTTCAATTCTTTCATATCTCATTTTCTCGAGAAAAAATTTCGACAGAAACAATTCTCTGGGGAAATTTTCATGACTTCTTTCCCTTTCTGTTTTTCTTTCTCGAACCCATTTATCCAAACTTCAGCCCGATGCCGGAGCCGAACGTCAGTGCCACGTGGACCATCTCACTCCAAAAACAAGTTCACAAAGTGGAGTTTGAACACGGCACGACATTTGGGAGAAGAGTGATTCGAGTGGATGGGAAAGAAGTGCTCAGAAGAGAGTGGATGTTCAAGCTTGTGGGGAAGGAGAACTTCAATATTGGGAAGATTCTCTGTGAAATTTCTATTGAGGCAGTGGGCACCTCTGGATATGAATACACCCTCCATGTAGGTTTTTGAATATGATTTGCGATGAGTGGTGAAAAAAAGATTCGTCGGAAAAGAAAAAAGAAAAATGATCTGACCCCCAGACGGAGGAGGAGGAGGTTGAACTTGCGTTGACTATTCAAAAAACATCAGCATCATCCGTTAAGCCACATTGTCCCTTCCTCAATCACGAAACTTTCAGGTGAATGGGAAAACATTTGAAAAATTCAAACAAGAGCAAGACAAAAAGCTGCAAAGTTGGGAAACAACAACAGGTGGACACGAATGGCGGGTGGTATTATGTAAGCATCAAAATGTTTAGCCAGTTATTATCCATAAACTGCAGACAAGGAAACCATGGAGGTCTGGGCAAATGGCACCATCATCGCCACCGCTGTAAGTGTCTTTGAAAGCGAAAAATTTTTACGAAAAGTTGTGTTTTCAGGGAGAATTCGTTGAAGGTGGGTCCTTGACCCATTGTGAACTAAACTCAACCCCGTGCCGGATAACCACCAAGAGCAGTGGAAACAAGAAGTATGTGATTGCACATTAGTTATATTGTATCTTGTTAACAGTTCATTCAGTGATCGAAAACCAAGATCCGAAAACCCAAACCCTTGTCAAAGTTTGTTCTAGGGTTTAATTATGAGACATGTCTTTCCAGAAGGTTGAGTCGCCTTCAAAATGGCATTTCTTATTTAATTCCAAAATTTGAGTAGGCAACTAGTTATCATCATTATCAGAGGACTCAACTATAATACCGGGATAACGAGCTGTACCAATATCCTAATTCCAGGACCGGTCTCATCCACACCCTCTACGTCAACAACACCATCGTTCCATCCAAAATCGACGACGGACAGGCTTCATCCTCCTCCTCGTCGTAACTTCCACACCACCTCTCTTCTCATCACCTCTATTTTCTGTCTCTCCTCTCCTCTTCCATCTTGTTTGACCACAATCAATATAATAACTTCTGCAATCTTCCATTCCCAAGATCTGTATCCCTTGCCCGTGTTCTGTTTGACACTTCGTCCGGACATTGTGAATCCATTTGATACTCCTTCCTCTCCCACCGCCACCCACATTGATCTCTAGTATCTATTTTGAGTTTTGCACTTATGACTATAATAAAAAACCTATGAAGATAATAAAGCGCTGATGTAAAAATGAAAGTGTGTGGAAACCGCTCAAGCTTAACTAAGAAAGGCGTAAGCTTGAGAATGGGAGCTCAAAAATTAACCGTAGGAACTTCAAGCTTCAATATAAGGTCTTCTTTCTACAGGCAAGTGGAGCATTCTAGCTGGGTGGGTCTTCTAAGCTTGGACGGGTTTTTCTATATGCCAAAATTGTTCATGAACTCTTCCTGTTGAAACTTCACATTTCAAATCTTGAATTCCATTTCAAAACTGATGCCAAAACTCCAGTCTTTTTCCTGTCACTGCACTCTCTTCTTTTCTCTCTCCTGCCTCTGAGGAGGGCGGAGTCAAGGCACACACAAAACATAGCGGGCGGCGGAACCCGGGAAATGTCCGTACACTGACCACCACTACCCCCACAGCCCGACGACTCATAAACTTACCTGGCTGGGGGTAATTCCGCGATCATGAAGGCGGAATCCCCATGGTGAGGCCTGTCCATTGCACTTTCGGATGGGCTGACCTGTGTGGCAGTCTCGAGTTGAGATTCGCCAACAGCTTAATTTTTGCGTAACGGGGCTGCGTGCGCGCGGCCCTGGATTGTCTTGAGAAATAGGGAGTTGGAAGCAGAATGTAAACAACTAAAATATTCAAAACCGGGTTATGGGAACACCCGGGAAAAAAGATTATAGCGAGATGAAAAACTCGGAAAAGACAAGCAATATTTATTCAATGCTGATCAATTCGCTTTGAGCAGTGAATCGAAAGGGGATTCAAAGTCGATCATGAACATACAGTACCGTGCAAAAATATACGAACACCCCCCGTTTTCAGTTGATTTAGGCTGACTTTGAGCATGCGCCACACGGTCCAAAATTTCTCTACGGCTCTAAAAATTTTTGGGCTTATCAAACCTAGCTCGAACTTCATTTTTGTAGTTGACACATTTTTTGTACCACCACTTTCCCGGCAAATACAGCTCGTCCAAAACTACTACCTCAGAAATATCCCATTTTCTGTAGAAAATTTGACGATTTCCGGAGTCCTTCATTGAACAAGCTGTATCTGCCGGGAAAGTGGCGGTACAAAAAAGGTGTCAACTACAAAAATGAAGTTTGAGTTAGGTTTGATACGCCCAAAGAATTTTAGAGCCGTAGAAAAATTTATGATCGTGTGGCGCATGCTCAAAGTCAGCTAGAATCAACTGGAAACGGCGGGTGTTTGTATATTATTGCACGGTACTGTAGTTCAATTGAGTTTTTCCCGAACGAGTTTTTTTGTAACAGTTCAAGCTTGTCTTTTCCAAGGTTTAACTCCCTGTTTCGAGTCTCACTCCCTGTTTCTCAAGACAATCCAGGGCCGCGCGCACGCAGCCCCGTTACGCAAAAATTAAGCTGTTGGCGAATCTCAACTCGAGACTGCCACACAGGTCAGCCCATCCGAAAGTGCAATGGACAGGCCTCGCCATGGGGATTCCGCCTTCATGATCGCGGAATTACCCCCAGCCAGGTAAGTTTATGAGTTGTCGGGCTGTGGGGGTAGTGGTGGTCAGTGTACGGACATTTCCCGGGTTCCGCTGCCCGCTATGTTTTGTGTGTACCTCTACCCCGCCTCCTTCATTAGGAGACAAGAGAGAGAGAAAAAAAGGAAAGAAGGGAGGTCGGTGGCAGGAAAAAAACTGCAGTTTGGTCATCAGTTTTTGATGTGGAATTCAAGAATTACATGGATCCTTGAAACTATAACTGACTAGCTACAAAAAATTCGACTTTTTCACGTTCATACTCATTGAAATCTAAATTTCAATCATGACAGGAATAGGTAAAATGCGATTGTTTCAAATTTGAAGCATAACGTAAGAATCTGGATTTTATCAAAATCCCAGTTCAGTTGTACTGAAGGTAGTCAATTCAAATTGAATTTAACTTTTTCTTCAAATTTTTGAATCCCGGATACCAGAAGCTCAACCAAATAGATTCTTGCTTTTTTGGAACATTTCTTTTCAATTTCTCGGAAAATTAGGAGTGATTTAACCTTATTACACAAATATCTTTTTATTTAAACATCAGTGTAAACATCAGTGGAAAAAAACCAGAATTGTAGATGGAAGATTTCAAAAGAATCATTGATGAAAACAGCAGAGGTTGGCTACTTCTCTTCCCTCAACTTCCATTTTCTCGTGGCACATAGTGCGTTTTAAATCTGAAATATTCCAGCTTTTTGTGAAACTACTTTCAAGGTAAACTCACATTCTAGAGCTAGTTCAGAAACGCAATCCTTCATGCATCTGAACCAGATGTAGACTCCGACCATGACTCGGCATTTGTGGAGCTCATATTTCTCCGTTCCCTTGAAAATGGCCCTTTTGAACTTGATTTCCAGTTTATACCACTTCTTGAGGAACAGAAGGTAATCCGGAAGTTCCACGTATTCTGTGGAGTCAGTGGTATCGGAATGAATGACGGAGAGATCGGTGGAGGGCATTTCGATGTGGCGGCGGTGGTGGTCATGGCGTTGGGTGTCGGTCTCGGTGAGGGCGCAGATGGCCAAAAAGGCAAGAAGAAGGAAGAGAAGAGTAGAGTAGGAGCAGCTCATCTGAATTGAAAAGTGTTAGGAGACAAAAAAGCCAGCTTGGAAAGGACAATTTGAAAAGCTTTGAAGTAAGAGTTGAGAATAAGAATAAATGAGATAATTTTGAATGAAAAGGAAGAAAATTTGAACAAAATATTCTGAGTTACAATATCTTTTTTCTTCGTTTCATGTTGAAATTGAAAAAAATAATGATGTGAAGATGAATTTTAAAAAAGAGCTAAGCCATGTTATAACTTCCCAAAAATTCATAACGTTCTCAAATCATACGTATAAATGAAACTTGTACCCATATTTTTCGAAACACATGTTGAAAAAAAAAACAATTGAAAAACATCGAAACCTTCATCAAAAGAATTTGTCTGGTGGAAAAAGTATAAAAGATACAATAATTCTGTGTTGTGGGTTGTCCATTGTTCTTATCTCTCAAGGCTACAGTGGCTGTCGTCACTCTATAGAAAAGAACCCGAGGAAGGCCGATGAAGAATAGATAAGGGGGAAAATGAACACAAAGCACTTTTGAATACTTCATGTTAGAAAATTTTTTTTAATGGAAAAGGAATGGAATGTTCAGAAGTTGTGTATGAGAAAATTTGGAGAAAAATGAATTTGAAAAGAGAAAATTCAGATTTCCAAAAGTGTGTTTTTGGATATCATTCTGAACAGTTTCACAACAGAAAACTTCATTTAGTGTTTTACTTATCTAAAAACTATGTTTGAAAGTTTGAAATAGGTGTTTTTGGTTCCCGCTTTTGAGTTTTGTTATTTTAACAAAAATATTATTGGGAAAATTAGTATTTTTCCAACTTATCTTGCACAAGTTCATACTGAGCATGTTCTGGTCAGATTTCATTAAGATAGTTGGGATATAAGCCGATTTTTGATTTTTTGTAGTTCCCAAAACCCCAATTTTGCATTAAACCATCGAAATTCGCATGATTTTTGACGTTGAGGCAGTTATCGGTTCAAGAAATATGACTTATTTTATGTGTCAACCTATTTTCAGTCAAAATTCTTCAGAAAAACATCGAAAAATCACAAAAAGAAGTGTGACGAAATCGCATTGAAAATCAAACGACCGCATAAAAAAACCGTGCGGGGGACTCCAGATAGAAGGGTGGCTGGCCTAGGTTTCCCTCGTTTGTGGAAAAACTTGGAGGCAATGCGCAATTGTGAAAGAGTGAGCGAGAGAAAAGTAAGGCAACGTCACTTGGCGGTCTCATTTTTCTCGGTTTTTCCCCTATTTTGCCCTATTTTTTTCATTTTTTACAGGTTTTTCGCAGGAAAACTTACTTTTTCCGTGAAAAATAATTTTTCTCGACGATATGCTTCACATTTCGTTTCAATTTCACACGTTTACCGTGAAAATTGAGTGAAAAAATGACACTTTTGTAGAAAAATCGATTTGCACGCCACAATTCTTCATCGCCGAAGCTGTTCATAGCAAGAAATATGACTTGGATGGATAACAGGGGCTCAGAAAAAAATCTGTAAGTATTTTTATTCAAAATTTCGAAAGTTGTAGAAAAAATTGAGAAAAAAAAACAGAAAATTCGCAAATTGCAAGGGGAAGTGCTGCCCAAATTTTGAATGGTGCTGAAGAACTTGGGAAGAGGGAAAACAAAGCTGAAAAATAAGAATGCCAAGCTTATTTCCTGTGAAGAAGGGCTCATTTCTGTTCAGCTACCTCATTAGACGTAATCTAGGCCAAAAGCCAGGTTTCTCGTGTAAAGTCTGCTTCTCGAGCAGGAAAATGAACCTTTTCGCTTCTACTTCAACTGAAATTTAAAATTTTCGATGTGTTTCTCGAAATTTGGAGCTTTTTCAAAAATTTAACAGGGATGTTTACCCAGTTGCATCGATTTTCTGTCAAAAAAAGCATATTGGTGTGCAGGCAACGCTAAGTGAGCCCCTGTTCAGACAAAATTGTTTAAATTTGATCGACATTTTGCCAAAACGCCTAGTAGGGCTTATTCCCGTAGCGATCTTCTAGTAAAGTCTAAAAAAAAACGAGAAATAGGCAAAATACAAGGGGAAGTGCTGCCCAATTGTTTTTGAAGGCGTAGAAAATTGATAAGTGAATCTGGGTAGATGCGTTCATACTTGTCTTCTTAGAAAAAAGGTAGGGTTGCTTCCAATTGAACTTCAATAAGGGAAAAGTTAGGCATAAAAGCTGAGGGGAATTGTTTTTGAAAAAGTGTTTTCGAGAATTTGGAGAATTCCGCCAAACGGAATTACCCAATGCAGTTTCAAGCGTTTGGATGTTTCAGATTCGAAGAAGGTTGGAATCAGAAGCATACAAGATGATTGTCGGCATACTCAACAAGTATATGAAACTCACTATTCTAGAGCTGTGCTAAGCAGGAGAACATTGTGAAACCACTTTTCTTGCTTCAATTTGGAGTAGTTGTATTGCGGTTAGTTCAATAAGACACTTTAGATACTCTCCGTTTCACATTTTTCAGGTTCACTACAACCGATGAAGAAAAAGAAAATTCCGAAGCGATGAATAAATCTCATGGAAGAATCAACCGAGAAGTGCATCACAATACAGGACTTTGGCTGCCATTCTCTTAGGATCATCATGAAAAGTTCTCTGTGATGAAGAAATCAACGGTGTAATCAAAAACTAAAACAACAATAAAACCAGATTTGGTGTGTCACGCCGATTTCAATGACTGATACAAGCTTTCACTCTCAAATGAACTCTTTTTTTGAATTGTTCTTTGTTTCCATGTAATGTGGTCATTATTCATTTTGACTTAGATCTTTTTATTGAGCACATCTTTCGGCTCTTTACGGTTTAATGGTCCCATGTTGAGACTAGTGAACCCAAAACAAGAATACTGGTTCCATCAGATGAGACCAGTCATGGGATTGGTTAAAAAAAACACTGGTTTTGAGAGGCTTGATCTGATCCTGTAATTACAGCTGAAGTCTTGAAAACATGGTACTGCGAATTTTTATTGAGAAAATATTTAATTTCCTCTATCAAACTTCTTGCTCTCGTTCTTCTCCGTAACCACTTTTCGATTTTTCAGTTTCTTGATCCAGGTTATTTGGTTCATGGTTTTCAACGTCCAACTGAGGTTTCTCATGAAAGATTGTGAAGTCCCGCTTACGAACTAAGCCTGTGGATACCTGTTGCATTGAAATCCTCCACAAGGAAGTTTTCAAAGTACCTCCCACAAACTGCTTTCCGTGTTCCAAATTTGAGAAAAAAATGAACATTAATTTTTTATTCAATAAAAATATCTTCATAATACCGTTTTTGATGCTTCAGCTGGTTTTTCAATAATTTTTTTTCTGATTTAAGTAGAACCGAAATGTGTTTTCTGCCCCACCGGATAACCCCGGCAGAGCGTTTCCAAAAATTATAGTTGTTCAACACTTTCTTTCGAAAGGTCGGAACTCCAGACGAGCCTGGGGCGCAATAGTAGCAAGAACCGGAATATCCGGACTACCAGTTGCTGGGGAGTTTAGTTGAGGGAGGGGTTATCAGTTTGTGCCCTGAGGGCGTGCAAGTCCTGATGAGTCAGACAATAGGAACATCCTTGTGTAGTAGTGGTCCACCCGCAAAACCACTGGTTGAAGTGGTTGCAAGACGGTGGTCTACATATTGGACTATGGCTATTGTCAGCCCTACTTTGTACGGTCTCCTTTCCCAGGGTTCCACATATCTCCAGGCCGACGAGATCATAAGATCTACTAGGTATCTGGCTGTGTTGCCCGTCATTCGCCTCGCGGCCATCCCGTCCGTCCTAGATCTTTCAGTCTGGTGTGTTCAGACCTTCCAATCTCCAGAGGGGGAACCTGTACACATCACCCTTTGCGCGTCCGTCTCAGTGCAACCTCCCTTCTCTCATATGCTCGGTTAGGAAGCAATAATTGAGAACAAGTTCGGTAAGTTTGAAACTTAGCGGGTTCAGTGAAACAGTATGTTTCTCCCGGTATACTGGGAGTCCCGGTGGTGTGGGAACGTGAATTGTGAATTGGTTATGCCCGATGTTATGGGCGCGTGCTCAGTCCGTTAATCAGTCTCGTTCATGTCCGTTTTCTGCTTGATGTTACGGCGCGTTTTGTCCGAGTGCAGGTTAGTTAGAAGTGGTTGGGATAGTGGTCCCTTTGTCCTTCTTCCAACTATTGCCTTTCGGTCTGTCACCACCGAATTGCAGTGGTGGTTTTTTGAAAGAGTCACCGTATATGTGGTTCCAGTAGATGTTTTTACTGTACTCCAAAGTCATGGAGCATAGTTCTGGAATGACTCTGTTCACTGTGGACTGTTCGATACCAAGTTGGACTAAGCTTTTGGTGGTTGGTTTCCACCATGTGCCAAGTGATCCGACTACTATTGGTAGTACGGTGAGTTTCTTGCCCAATTTCTGAAGATGACTGAAGCCCTCTTCGTACTTTCGGATCTTTTTGTTCCATGCGTTGTGCATGTTTTCTAGTGAGAGTTCATAAGGACATGTTACGTCTGCCATTATGATTTCTTTGCCGTCAGGACTGCGTAGATAGATGTCTGGCCGAAGTCTGTTGGAACCTGGCTGTTCTTTGTCTATTTTGAGTTTCCAGTCCTTTTTGGAACCGTTACGTATGAGGTTTGCAACTCTATGTAGTACTGAGTCGTGTCTTTCGGTGATGAGTTTTGGTAGTCCGAAATTGCATTTCTGCAAAATGTGGCATTGTGATTCGAGTGCTTCGCCACATCGCCTGCACTCTTTTGACTTGTTATCACCGAATGCGTTGAAATTACAAGCGAGTTGGTTGAGTCTGGCTCTGTGGACGAATTTGTGTGCTGATATGCTCACTTTACCACCGTTTCTCACAAATCTGTTGGATTGTGGGTGTTGTAGTAGTACTGTTGTTGTTGCACTTTTAACTGGTTTTTCAGTTAAAAATCGATGTAAAAGAGCGTTGTTGACCTCTGCTTTGAGCATTTGTTGGAGTTTCTTCTCGTGTACGTGGGTGAAGACTTTCTCCGGTCCGTCTTTGGTTGCTTGAACTAGTATTGCTAGTTTGTCGTCTTTTACAACGATTTTTAGTTTGTGGAGTGGTGCTCCTTGGATGTTGGTGAGACTGTTACATACGTCTCGTATTCTGGTGAATGCATTGTAACCGAACGCATTTTTATCGATAGGTGTGTCGTTACTGAGGTATTCAGCAACGTCTTGTAGATTGATATTGGCTCTGACTATTTCCGTCCTGGCGACTTCCATGAGGTAGTCTGTGTACAGTTTCCGGATGTAGTTGTCAGAAGACCATAACTTTTTCATTGTGTTTACCAGGAAGGCAATTAGTGCAGTGATTTTGGGGCATGCCACCCCTAGACCTCCTCTACTAATGGGTAGTTGGATGTATTCTAGTGGTGAGCCTTTGACTGGTATGCTGTGAATTTGTTTGATGGCTCTCATAGTCATGTTTGCAAAGACTTTGAGTTCCGTTAGTTTGGGAGTTGAGTTGGCATACATGTACGTAAGTTTTGGTAAAACAAACGATTTGATGCAGTCTAGTTTTTGGAATTGAGCTAGTGAGCTTTGATTAACTAGATCCATTTCTTTGGTTACTGTTTCCAGTAGTGTCATAGTTGAGACTCTTGTTTCGATACCTGTATTGATACCTAAGTATTTGTAAGAGTCTTTTTCATCGAGGTTCCTGATTGGTTTGTCTCGAAGAACTATGTGAGTGTTTCTGTTGACTCGTCCCTTTTCTATTATCAGACTGGCGCATTTCACCGGTTTGAAGATGAGGTTTAGGGACTCACAGTCTTTGTCTAGTTTGTTCAACTCAGTTTGTAACTGATCTCTGTTTTCGGCCAGTATAGCCATGTCGTCTGCAAAAGCCAAGACTTTGATCCTGGTATTAATGCATTTGTGTCCCAGAGAAGTGTCTAGATGTCTGCGTATGACGTTTTCTAGGCACATGTTGAACAGTGTGGGGGAGATGGGGTCTCCTTGTTTGACGCCAGACTTGATGAAGATCTGGTCGCTTTTGTCGGTTTTGTTCTTGATCCGGATCGATGCACCTTGGTACATGTCCATCACAATGTCAGTGACTATTTGTGGGAATCCGTATGATTCCAGTGTGTGTTTGATCAGTTCATGCGGTATAGAACCAAATGCGTTGGTGAGGTCCAGCCATGCGACTGATAGGTTGCGTCGTTTTCCTTTTGCTGCATCGATGGCAGTTCTAAGGATTCCGATGCTTTCATTGCAGCCTTCCCTTTCCTGGAAACCACGTTGACATTTGCTCATGACACCATTAACTGACCTAATTCTTCGGTTCCAGAGACTAGAGTACAGTTTGTATATGGTGGGCATGAGACTTATGGGTCTCCAGTTGTCGGGTTTGTGTTCATCGCCCCCTTTGTAAAGGAGGATGGTTTCGGCTTCTTTCCAGTGGTTTGGAATTTTGCGGTGGATTTTGCATTCGTTGTATAGAAGTGTGAGCAATTCGTAGTTTGGATCGAACCATTTGAGGTGATGGTACCGTAATCCGTCGACACCGGGTGCGGTATCTTTAGTCTTTTTCATTGCGTCAGACACTTCGTTTTGGGTGAAATTTGCTTCCATCCACTCAAGTGCTTGTAGTTTTGGTAGTCGTGAACCCATTTCATTGAGTACTTCGATGGGTATGTTGGTTTCTGCGGTGGTGCCTTCGAAGAAGGTTTGCAGAGTGTCAATTGGAATCTCGCACTTTTTCGAGTCTTTTCCAATTATCATGTTGAAAGTTTTGGGGCGAGTTTGGTAGTACAAGTCACGGTGATTGACTGTGTGCTTGTTATCTGACCCCTTTTCTTTCGGTTGTCGTTTCTTGGGATCTGTCTGTGTTGACATTTCGCCTTGCTTAGTTTCCAATGGAGGGGATCTCTTTTCGATTTTTGTGATTGCTTGCTCATCACCGGCTGATGCCTTATGAATTGCAGCTGTGAGTACGTCTAAGATCCACTCCAGTCTTTGGAAGCTGTTGCCAGAGTCATGATATGATTGAATTTGTTGTTTCAACCATGTTTGTACCCGTAGTTTCAGGTCATCTGGCTTACCTGTAGGTACTTTTGGTTTCTTTTCGATTTGTTTCTTCGGTTTTCTCCGAATTGGTTTCTGTTTCTGTTGAACAGTTGGAGGTGGTGTCTCCTTCTGATTTGTGGTTTCGGGAACAGAATTGTGTATGGGTGCATCAAAAACCGGAGTTGTGAGATGAGTGACATCTTCTACCGGTTTCTCTGCTGGTGTGGTAGTGTATGTAGTGTTGTTGACCTCTTGAGAGGTGAGGTTTTCGTCTAGAAATCCAAAATCGTCGGTATGACTGTTGTTGGATTCTATTGTGATTGATGTTGGTGGTTCAATATCAATTGTGGTGTTATTAACCTCTTCTGAGATGAGGTTTACACTTTTGTCTAGAAATCCGAAGTCGTCTGTGTGACTTTGATCAGATTCCATAGTGATTTGAGTTGATGGTTCAAGATCGATGGTCGTGTTACCCTCATCTTGTGGGATGAAGATGACGTCATCGTCTTGAGTGATGTTGTTGTCAAGTGTTTGACTTTGAGTTGGTTTCATTGTGGCGTCAATGATTCGTTCAGAGTAAAGGTTGTAGCCTTTTTCTCTGAGTCGTGTTTTCATGTCACTTCTGAAGCGCTTGACGTCTTCTTCTGTGTGCCATGGTGTGTTATTGACTATTGTTTTGACCATTAGGCAGACATGGACACCGCAGTTCACACCGTCAAGTTGGCGTGGTGCAGGAGTCAGGAAGTGTTGGAGTTGTCTTTTGGTTTGTGTGATGAAGTTGGAAATGATTGCGCACGGTTCTTGGTGATTTGAATCGCCGTACCATATTTGTGTTTGGTTCATAGTGATTAGAACCCAGTGTTTGTTTTCACATATGGGTAGGAAGTAGACTAGTTTTGGGTCTTGCATGAGACTCATAAACCAGTTTATTCCGTAGATTTGGTACATTGGCCAGACTAGTGAGTCGAAGGCTCTGTATTGTGGGTTTGATTCTGTTACGGTACCTAGATACCAGTCTACACATTTCTCCAGTCAGCCATGCTTCTCTTGTTGTCTCGTGGACGAGGCACCAAGTGTTGAAGCAATGAACGCGGAGTTTGTAGTTGTGGTTGAATTTTATCGATTGTTGTCGATTTGTGGTATTTGTATCCGATTTTGAGTCGGTTGTGATGATTGGTTCGGTAGTCTCTTTGGTGAAAGTAGTGTTGAAGACTTCCGATGATCTAGCTGACATAGCTGGGGCTATACTAGATCTTCGTTTTTGTATAGCTAGTCTACTAGCTTTGCTGGCTTCCTCTCTAGCTGCCGCTAACCTTTGTATGCGTGCCATGACGGCGGATGATGCATTGAAGGTGGTAGGTTTCGGTTCGACAAGAGGAGCCAGACTGCGACGTGCTGGTTTGTTGGGTATTTCGGAGATTAAAGAGAGTCTAGGTTTTGTAGTGTTAACCTTTTCCTCTTGGTTTTCTCCTTGTTTTTGTGCAGAGGCTTCTTTCAAAGCACTGAGCTTTTTGGTTACTGTACGTGTTTGTATTTTTCCCTCTAGTTCTTTGATCTTTTCTGGAGTTTTGTGCTCCTGGGTTTTGGGAAAAGATATTGGTTTAGGGATTGATGGGGCAGCTTCGTTAAGCCGTTCTGCGGCTGTTGCAGCCATGCTTCTGTTTGGTTTAGCCCTAGTGGGGACTCCGTGTAGTTGTTTCATGTGTGCGGTCATCCATCTGGTTGACATCATACCGTACCCTGGGGATTCCACGGCACAGATGCTGCACTTGTAGTTCCAGTGGACTTTCACACCATGTTCATTTTTGATGTGGGTTGTCATGTATTTGGTGTCTTCTGCTCCGTATCCTACTATGGATTTGGTTGAGCAGTTTCTGAAGAAACATTGGTATTGGTCTTTGGTTGGGTATAGTACTCGACAGTGGACTTCGTTTGGTTTGTCACGAAGAGCGACCGGTACTAACTTTCTTGTGATACGTCTGTTAATTTCAGTTCTTGGGTTACCTCCACCTCTCACTAGTAAAGAGGGTATCGGTTTGATGGGGTGCCCTTGTAATAGGGTAGTGTGAATGTAATCTCTGTAGAGATTTATTGTTGAGATTAGGTTAATCTCTTTGTGTTTGTTATGTTGATGACAGGTGGAGATAACAGGATAAGTACTATTGTCCCCCCTGTCGAATGGTGTGTAGAGGGAGAGGTCAACCGAGTGTGTGTCGGCCTCTGTGACCCTCTTTGTGTGTGTACAGCTACATGAAGGTTGTCGACCGAAATTTGAACATAGAAATTGGTAGTGACCAAATAACATGTATTTCAGATCAGCATCTTCATGCAACCTTCCGTCAAGTTCTGATTGTGTTTCAGAATCAAATGCCATTATCTCCACTATTCTACCAGTTGTTGTGATAGGAATACACCTTGTTGCGACCTTCGTTTTCAGATAACTGTTAGTGACAGTAACTGATAAACTCGGGCTGTTGTGTGGTGATTCGCTATCGGTATTGATAGAGATAGTGAAGTGACAAATGACTGAAATTGTACAGTTAGGGTGAAAGTGATCACCAACTAACCTTCCGTCAAATTCTAATATGTGCCTAACCTCCATTGTCCTTATCTCCGTATCATGAATGCTAGCCCTGGTAAGAAACATTGGTTGGTATGTTCCAAAACCATGACTAACAAGCATTTCAACTTCGAAATTCCCGTGTGTTTCTACCGCTGTGGCTATCAATCGACCAGTGTGGGTATGATTGGTTAGTGGACCAATCATCCTCGGTGGAGGTGATTTCAAACCGGGGTAGGGTGGGGTGGGAGTGGGGAATTGGGGACTGGATGGGGTAGGGGAAAGCCTCGACCTACTTACGACAGAGGACGAACGACACAATGGTCCACTCAAGGTGGACCTCCCGTTCGTCTTATCTCTTTCGGCCGAGACTAAGAACGCGCAATCAGAGGAGCACATGGGCATCATGATTGGAAGACCAAGCTCGAAGAAAGACCACCAGAGAAAGAACGAACGAATTCGGACTTAAACCAGCGATCCTTACCTCAAACTTGGGTAATTAAACCCTTAGTAACTGGGTTAAAAACCAACAAAAACGTCGAGGAGTCGCCTCCTATTCATTTGTGTGTACCGACATCTATCGAGGACGGCGATCAGGAACGAGAGAGTGCTGCCTAATAGAGACGGAGATGAGGGCGGAGGCCAGAGAAAAAAGAGTTGAAGCACTGAGAAAGAAAAAAATGAAACTGGATTGCAAGGAAGTGTGTAAGAAAGAAGAAGAAGGGATAAAATTGTGTAGCCATGAAAATTATCATTGAAACTATTGAGATTTTATGAATTCGACGTATGGAAGGAAGAAAAGTTTCGAAATAAGTGAAATCTCGATTCGAAGACCCTACTTCCTTTCGAAGATTCCTAAAAAATTAAATGAAAAAATGTAGGCGTCAAAAATACCTGAATTTTTGGCTCAAATTTTTTAACTTTTGGGAACGGAAATTCCTTGATTTTTCTCTTGATATCCCCAAATTTTGACCCAAAGATTTCTGAGTTTAGGCTCAAAAACGTTTGATTTGAACCTTCAAATTCCTATAATAATCAAGATCAAAGTTCGAAATATATATTCATCATCGAAAATCCTTTGATCGAATCTCAAGATATTTCTGATTTTGGCTGAACAAGTTAGAAATCAATGCTTAATATTCTCAAATTTAGGCCCAAAAATTTCAAAATCAAAACTCAAAAATATTTAGATTGAAATTAAAATACCCTCGAACCAGGATCCCAATTTTCATAACTTTCATTACGCTTTCTTCTGTGTTGTCAACAATTAATAATTCGTCTTACATATTGGAGACATTAAGTAAATTGTTTTTACGAATCTCAGTCTGTCTCCATCAAGATTGGATATATTCTCACCAAAAATCAACTTTTTTTCAATTTTTCTGGATTTTTTTTCAGACTGTATCTATTTTTCAATCTGAAACTAATAACCACGGGTTCAAAAACTGTCAATGTACTTTCAAAACAAGAGGAAAAGCTAGTCTTCCTCTTTCAACTAGAAGACTAGCTTAACCAAGTGTTCAAAAAGTTGTATGACCTACTGGTATGACTGGGACTTGTACCCAAAGTGATATACAAATAAAAACACTGTTCAACATTATCACATTTTATTCAAATCCATTTTTCATTACTTATTTCAAAAAAAATTAGTTACTCGAATTGTTGCTTTCTGGCTTCTTTCTCAACCATTTTCGTTTTCATCTCAGCTACATCATTTTCCTTTCCAATTGTTTCTGCCTCCTTCTCTTTCAATACATCTTGCAAAGAATTGTACTTTGAAAAGTCTATGTTCTTCATGTAGCAATTCTTGCAGTCAAAGACATGCGCTTTTGGCTCGGCCTGTTCTTTTTGCATGATCGCTTCCGCCTTATCACGCGCTTTTACATGAACATAGATTTTCTTGCTGTGCTCCAAGCGTTCTCTTCCGATTTCAAGAATCTTTTCTGCGCTCTTCTTGGTGTAGTTTCGCTGAACTAATATGAAATTTTTTTGAAAATTCATAAATCTGATTTTCACTCACCTTTTCTTTTTTTAATAAATAAAAATTTTCCAAATTCAAAATAATAAATTTTTCGTCGCCCCAAAACACAAGGGTAACTGCTTTCTCCGGAACGAGAAAACGAATAATAAAGCAAAGTTAAAAATAATCAGATTTTCGTCGACCCAAAAAACCAATGGTGACTGCTTTCTCGAAAGAAGAAAATAGAGAATGAAGCAAACGTTTCCGTTATCGGGGAGGAGAGAGATAGAAAGAGACACAGACATTACCGAGTGAGTACATGGAAACAGGATGCAGAGACTATGATAAGCCAATGTTTTTGGCGCTGGTTGTGACAGGAAGTGGTGCTGACTCACTATCAACTATCGATAGAAGCCCAACTAGCAGAAAAAAAAAACAAATCGGTGTTTGTGGACACCATAGCTTTCATTATGATTCGGGAAAATAATAGCATGCATGTGTATTGTGAGGAAAACAAATCATAGCAAACAATTGTTTTCTCTTTAGTCATTTATGAAATTGAAGATCCTTGTTTGAATGTTCTCTGTTTTTAGGTGTATTTGTGGAAAAGAAAAAGTTGAAAAACGGCCAATTCACTTTCAAAACAAGAAGAAAAGCTAGTCTTTCTTTCGAATTAGAAGACTAGCTTAACCGCTTGTTCAAAAAGTTTTATGACCAATTGGTATAAATGGGACTCGTACCCGAATTGTTTTAGAAATCTAAAAACCAACAAAAAACTTGATTTGACGTCACAATTGTTTATTAATACAAATATCCTTATGAACTAAATAAAAAAAGAGATCACTTGAACTTAGCTCCGTCCTCTGCAACTCAAGTTCTATTGGCGCCACTTCAAAATCATCTTCCGAATCGACTTTGATATTCAGCTCCTCATTCTCCAATGTTGGACCCACGATCTCCTGGTATGCTTGGAGCACCAATGTTCCCGTATTCCCTTCTCAGCTCTTCCTCATCAAAATCTATATGGACTCTGCCTGCATCCATATCGAAGTCTTGGTGGGCGAACTGATGAGCTTCATCTTCTTCAGCGATGTCGTGAGCCTCTCCTTCATTCTCCTCATCCTCCTCGTCGTGGCCATCTTCCTCGTCTTCCTCATCCTTCTCGTCGTGCCCATCTTCCTCACCAGCAGGCTCAGGTTCCAAATCGTCGTCATCCTCCTTTTCCGAAGCATACACGATTTCTTTGTGATCCACGTACATGTCCGTTGCATCGAATAGCCGTTTCGCCTGCACACGTACTGGAGAAAATGATTTCCGAAGTAGTGATGCAAAATTCAAAATAATCAGTTTGTCGTCAACCCAAAACACGAGGGTGACCACTTCCTCAGGAGGAAGAAAAAGAAAATAAAACAAACGTTTCCGAAAAATGGGGATGGGAGAACGATAGAGAGACGCAGACTTCGCCGAGTGAGTACATGAAAAGAAGATGCATAGACGTATGGAAAGTAAATGTGTCGTGGCGCTGGCTGTGACAGGAAGTGATGCTCAACAAGTGAAAGCAGTCCAGCCAGCAAAAACAAATAGCAAATCGGTCTTTGTGGAGGCGCCTTCATGATGATTCGGGAAAACACTAGCACGCATATATATTGAAAGGGAATCAAATCATAGAAAACACTTGTTTTCTCTTCAGACATTTATAAAAGTCAATCTTTTTTGTTTTTGTAAAAAAAAAAAGTTCAAAAACAGCCAATTCACTTTCAAAACAAGCAGAAAAGCTAGTCTTTCTTTTCGAATTAGAAGACTAGCTTAACCGCTTGTTCAAAAAGTTTTATGACCAACTGGTATGAATGGGACTCGTACCCAAATGGTTTAAAACATAAAAAAAAAAACTAAGTTCGACATTATAATAATTTATTAATACATTAGCAATATGAACTAAAGAAAAAAGAAATCATTTAAACTCGTCACCTTCTACTGCTCCGCCAACTCAGCCATCGTTCTCCTATACTCTGCTGCTCCCATCGGCTCGATCAACTCCCGGCTCCATTGCTTGTTTTGCAGCTCTCCCATCCTTCGATGCTTCTCGCCCCATCTGGCTTTCCTCGCCAGAGCACTGTAGGCGTTGTCTGAAAGTGAATATTTTTTAGGAGAATTCTAAAAACCAGATAAAAAACCCTTACTTCTTGCCAACGCGTCTCCTTGAACTCCTGCGTGGATGGAGTAGAAGTCCAGAAGTCCGGATCTTCTGACTGGTTGCGGGCAGACTTGGGGCCCGTGGGGGTTGAAGAGGTGGAGTTTGAGGTCTGAAATGAACGAAAATTAATCAGATGCCCCATAGTCCCTTTTTTCACTTACCGACACCTGGCATCCGGACTTGCCACATTGGATGCTGTCTCCACACTTCGACGGCTCTCTCAAATGGAGTTGGTGGGCCACGAGCTGGAGCAATCGCGGCAGCCTCTGGTTCATCCAGTCCTGAATTTGAGCGTAATTGATCTGATTTTTGTCTAATTTTTACTTACCTTTTCTTATTTATAATATGTATATATATACATATATAAATATACATATATGTCAAAAATTAAAAACAATCCGTTTGTTGTCGTCGACCCAATACACGAGGGTGACTGCTTCCTCTGGAGGAAGTAGGAGAAAATGAAGCAAACGTTTTCGTAAATGCGGAGGGGAGAATGATAGAGAGACGAAGACATTGTCGAGTAAGTATAGGAAAAGAGGACGCGCAGACGTATGAAAAGTAAATGTGTCGTGGCGCTGAGGGAATGGTTGAGGGAGGACGAGCAGAAAGAGAGGGAGACATGCACAAATGGTGACTTATCAACAACCATGTATAGCAGCCAGCATCAGCTTGGTCAGCAATAAACAATTAGATCTTTGTGAACGTCTTGGCCTTCATCATGATTTGGGAAAATACTGGCAGTCGTATTTATTGTGAGGGACACAAAGTAAAGCAAAAAATTGTGTGTCTAGATGTGTTTTCCGTATAAAAGAAAGAATCGCTGCAAAGCATACTGTTTTGCGAGGTAATTATTGAAGAAAACGTTGAGTTCGGGATAAAAAATTGAAGCTGAAAGTCCGTGGAATCGGATTGGAATTAAATTGGAATTCGCTATACGCAAGCTCAAAATTCGAGGAATTGAACCCACACTAAAATTTTGTCCAAATAGAAGCCTGAAGCTTCCCAAGTTTGGGTCATAAACCTCTCAGTTAACGCCTATAAGTTTTGAAATCAAAAACAAAAATTAAAACGAAGAACCTGATAAAGTTGACTTTCGACAGTAGAGAGCAAAGCTGAACTGATTCGTTGGTTCTGATATTTTATGTGATGTGTTTTCTAAATAGTCTCATTCACTTCAAAAATGAATACTGGGAAACAGCAATGAGTCGTTTACGTTTACTTCATCTCACCTTTTTTTACGAAAAAATTAACATACGAGAGCATATTTTAAGAACAATCGAACGAATGTTCAACAAAATGATATTACAAAAAATTTCAGCAAAGATCAACGAGGAAAAAAAATTATTGAAGACTGAGTGACTTCTCCAGGAGTGCAGCACAAATCGACGGATCCAATCCAGTAGCGCTCATCCCCAGAACGGCGCGAATCTCAGCACGACACGTCAGTTTGTTCAAGCAGTGATCCTGAAGTTTTTTGGGATTATTCAACAAACTAGGAAAATGGGAAACTTGCTTTCAGTGCCTTAAAGTTGTACTGAGCGGCAATTCTTCGTGCGAATGCAATGCTGTGATTTGTTGATGAGGAACTCCTCGCAGAGATGAGCTGGGTTTTTTGCAAGGAATTTATCCACCAAAATGAGAACATCTTCAATATTGCTATCTGGAAATCATGATTAAAATTCTGAACCCTTCAACTAGATGAGTATTTACCGGTTAAGGTATTTTCTATGTGGATCAACTCCAGGAAGATTTGGAAAGCTTCTGGATCAACTTCCTTGAGCTCCACTTCGGTTTGGCTTGCCTCCTTAAATCCTCCAAACAAAAGTGATTGAAAACTTTCGGATTGTGTGGCCAGATACACTTTCGATACATGGAACTTCTTCTTTCCCACTTTCAAAGCGACGTCAGTAAAAGGAGAAGGCTCATTGAAGTCTCTGAGCACTTCTGGTTTTTAATACCGGTCATTGAAGTGATAGCTTCCTCTGGAGGAAGGGAGAAGTATATATATATATATATATATGTCAAAAAATAAAAATAATCAGTTTGACGTCGACCCAAAACACGAGGGTGACTGCATCCTTTAGAGGAAGAAAAAGAAAATGAAGCAAACGTTTTTGATAATGTGGAGGGGAGAACGATAGAGAAATGCAGACATTGCCGGGTAAGTACATGAAAAATAGAGGCGCGGACGTGTGAAAAGTAAATGTGTCGTGGCGCTAAGGGAATGGTTGAGAGAGGACGAGCAGAAAGAGAGGGAGACAAGCACAAATGGAAAGGGGGACAAGCACAAACTCATCATCAACCATGTATAGCAGCCAGCATCAGCTCAGTCAACAAAAAATAATTAGATCTTTGTGAAAGTCGTGATTTGAAAAAAAAGATCTGAGAAGAAACTGGCATGCATATATGTATTGTTGGAAACCAGCTTATAATTGAACGAACGTGATCTCTTCAGCCATTTCTGAAAGTGAAGCTCGTTGTTCAAATTCATCGTTTTTTTGGTATATTTCCTTGCTGCAAGGCTTACTGTTTTTGAAATGGTTACTGAAAAAAACTTTGAGTTTGGGATAAAAAATTAAAGCTGAAAGTCCGTGAAATTGGATTTAAAATTCGGTAGACGCAAGCTCAAAATTCTTGGAGTTGAACGAACAAAGAATATTTGGAAATCTATGAAGATTTTTTTGTTTAAATTGATTCTATATTTTTACAAGGGTAGTACCCAAAAGTTACACCCGGATTTCTCAGATACTTTGTCGTTGGATTTTTGAGTACATCAAATTCGTGTCGCTATATCTTTGTTCAAAATTGACGAAATTTTGTTGGGCTGTGGTTCATTTGAAAAGTAATTTTCTGGTCTTCAGAAGTGCCAACTAAGTCAAAAATTAGGTCATGACCTAGAAAAAAAATTTAGGTCGTGACCTAGAAAAAAAATTTAGGTCGTGACCAAGAAAAAAAAATTAGGCCATGACCTAGAAAGTAAAATTTAGGGCATGACATAAAAAAAAATTGGGCCATGACCTAGAAAGTAAAATTAGGCCATGACCTAGAAAGTAAAATTAGGCCATGACCTAGAAAGTAAAATTTAGGGCATGACCTAAAAAAAAATTAGGCCATGACCTAGAAAGTAAAATTAGGCCATGACCTAGAAAGTAAAATTAGGCCATGACCTAGAAAATAAAATTTAGGGCATGACCTAAAAAAAAATTGGGCCATGACCTAGAAAGTAAAATTAGGCCATGACCTAGAAAGTAAAATTAGGCCATGACCTAGAAAGTAAAATTTAGGGCATGACATAAAAAAAAATTGGGCCATGACCTAGAAAGTAAAATTAGGCCATGACCTAGAAAGTAAAATTAGGCCATGACCTAGAAAATAAAATTTAGGGCATGACCTAAAAAAAAATTGGGCCATGACCTAGAAAGTAAAATTAGGCCATGACCTAGAAAGTAAAATTAGGCCATGACCTAGAAAGTAAAATTTAGGGCATGACCTAAAAAAAATTAGGCCATGACCTAGAAAAAAAAATTAGGCCATGACCTAGAAAGTAAAATTAGGCCATGACCTAGAAAGTAAAATTTAGGGCATGACCTAAAAAAAAATTAGGCCATGACCTAGAAAAAAAAATTAGGCCATGACCTAGAAAGTAAAAATTCAGGTCATGACCTAAAATAAAAAATTAGGCCATGACCTGGAAAGTAAAATTAGGCCATGACCTAGAAAGTAAAATTTAGGCCATGACCTAAAAAAAAATTAGGCCATGACCTAGAAAGTAAAAATTCAGGTCATGACCTAGAATAAAAAATTAGGTCATGACCTAGAAAAAAAATTAGGCCATGACCTAGAAAAAAAATTTAGGCCATGACCTAGAAAGTAAAATTAGGTCATGACCTAGAATTCATCTGGCTCTAAATTTATAGTCACTCAAAGTCTTACAAATTTTTCTCAAGTTCTTCCAAATTTTTCAATACAAAACGAGCTAAATTTTCATGTGCTGTTCGTATAAATATGGCCGGTACTGCATGTATCTGAAAGTTTATGACATTTATTATACTTATTCTAACTGTTTTGTTCGGGCAACTCCTGTAATCGGTGATTCTTACATTTATGTTCGGAATGGAACAAATTATGGTCCGAATCATTTTTTTCAACTGAATTTTCACAAAAATCAGTCCAAACATGTTTTGAGTGCTTGAAAAATTTAAACCCACATAGATTTGAAATCTATTATCATTTTTTGAGTGGTAGAACTTCAAAGCTGACTGGAACTTTTTCTGAAAACTCTGTATCTATTAAAAAACTGTCTCAATTCTGTTCTCATTCCTCATGCGAGTCTCCTGGCAACTTGCCAAGGGGTCACAGGACCGTCCGTTCGCATATGTTGTCCGTCTTTTCCTTTCCATCTTTTCCTCTCCATCTTGCCCCCTCTCACCGGTCGACTGTCCCTTCCACTTGTTGCCACCAGTCATTTACACCCTCCCTTCGCCTTCTGTTTGCCCTCTTTCTCCCTTCTCTCTTTTGTCTTTCTACTAGTTGTTTTTAAACCACTTAAAATGAGTTTTCAGACACTATGTCGTGCACCAATAAGCCGTCAAGAAGCCGTCAGGCACCACGCGGGCTCTCCCCCAACCCACACTCGTCCAAATATATGGTAAATTGAAGCACTGAAACCTAATATTAGTTACTGACAATTTCATCGTTTCAGGTCACCGCCGTTGCCGCTCCGACATCCAAGGGCTGCTGCTCCGGCCCGGCTCCAAGAGCTGCTGCTCCAGCTGCTCCCGCCACACCAATGCGGGCTGGGCCCTCGGCCTCATCTCAGGCCTTGACCATGGCCCCCGTCCGCCGCTCGCACCCTACTCACCTGGTTGCCAGCGCCACCTCGCCAGCCGCCGCTCCACGCGCTCCAAGCGCCAACAAGAGCCGCAAGAAGAAGGTATGTTTTGATAATAAATAGCATAGGCGTCTAGGGTTTTGAAAATTTCACCGAGAGGCTCATTGATGATAGTAATTTTCGATCATGTATTCAGTTTCATAACAGTACTCAGGTTTATTGCCATCAGCGTTTCTAATTCTCTGTAATTTCAAAGCCCCATAATTGAGAATTTCCAAACTTTAAAAAATACTTTGTAACCTTACTGATGTTATGGTACCCTCTAATTCCCATCACTACAATGTCTCCCGTCTCAATTCACCAGGTTCCAGTAGGGGCAAAAAAGTTTGGGCAAAACAATGAATATCTGTAGTACTACGAGATCAACATAGGATACTAGCTTAGTCAAAAATAAAATGAAATTTATCAGAACACCTTCTTGGCGCGCATCACTTACCGGAGCCGTGTCAAGAAGCCGCGCCGCGCCTACACTCCCTCCCCATAATCAGTGTAAGTTTATATTGATTTGTCTCATTTTATGTATTATTTTTATTTTTTCCAGGAAGGAAGTCACCAGCAACCCGCCACCTACCATCCAACACACAGAATTTTGCTCATCACTATGCAAACGATACTTTTTTGTTTTTCATCCAATCGATAATTATTTGTTTTTGTTTTTCCTTTTCTTTTAAGTCTTTTTTCTTTTATTTGGATTTGAAAATAAAATGGCGGCGGGCTTCAACTTATATAGCGGTTACATTAGTCAATAAAATGATTCCTATTGTACTGTGAGTGTCAAGAAAGGATTTTTGGATGGGACTCTCCTCCGACTTCCGCTGTGCTCTCTCCTCTTTTTCTGTGGAATTGCTTTCTATCAACCTCCGAAGACATTCTTCTTCTTTCTGTCTTCCTCGATTTGTCGATATGTATGTGTGAGGGGTACATCAGCAGATGTCCATTGCATTGATACTCATAGCCCATCCTTCTGTATCGTCTCAGGTCACCCCCAAAAAATCTTTGAGAAGAGGTCAACTGTCCCTGTGTGTATCTCATTGCTTACGTCAAAACGTATGCAATACACCCCAGGCAGACACTTTCCTAGGTTACCAGACGACGTATACTACAGTGCAACCTATGGAAAAAATGGAGAAAAAGAAAATGAGAAAGGTAAAAAGAAAAGTTCACTCGACAAAATTGAAGTTGTTGCTATCGGAATAAGAATAAAAAAAACTGAAGTTCTAAAATTGCTCTATAGTGCGCCTAACGTGTAATTTGATGAGCGATGAGTAGACCATTGGGCGTGACTGAGGGAGAAACCGTTTTTCGGAGAATTCAAGAGGGCGAAATTATGTTTTTGAAATCATCATGGGCTGGTTCGACCAATCTACTTTGTCACCTGGGGACTGATTTTTCAAAATACAGACAGAATAAATTGCATTTCCAATACCACAACACTAATGTTGCTGAATCACTTGATGGACATCAAATCTGAGAGGAGAATTCATACATTGGATTTCATGAAGAATGGTCCGGAATTCAACATGCTATTGGTACTCATTAACTTTACATTTTATACAGTTTTTTCACGGTGTTGTCCATCTGGCCTCATCTTATTCCTTCTCCCAAAGAAGACGTCATCCTCGAACTGTGTTTGCTCAGACGTCATTCATAATCCATCGTGACACTCTTCCCTTTTCCTTTGTTGCGCAACCGACGAAGAACTCCCATATTGCTGTTATTATGACGGGAGGTGCAATGACTGCCCTCTCCCCTCTTCCCCACTGCAAATCTCCATCAGTTTTAGAGCTAGAAACATGAGAACACTGTATTTGAAAAGCTCGTTTCTAGACGATTCCAATGAGTATATTTATGACCGTTTTATGTCATTTTGGTGTGTTCTCAAATCTTGAACCTACTGTAGCTGTTTAGAATTTTTTTTTCAGGTCCTATCTCTGTCAGTTTTTGACCTAGAAACACAAGAACACTATATTCGCGAAGCCTGTTTCTAGACATTTCCAATGAGTATATTCATGACTGTTTTAGAAGATTTCTGTCTGTTCTGAAATCTCGAAGCTACCGTAATCCTCAGAGATTATATTCAATGTCCTATCTCCATTGTTCCCAAACATGAGTGTATTTATGACTTTTTTTGGAGGATTTTGTCTGTTCTGATATCACAAAGCTACCGTAATCCTTGAAGATTATATTTCAGGTCTTATCTTCATCAGTTTCAGACCTAGAATAACGAGAATACTATATTCGAGAAGCCCGTTTCTAGATGATTTTAGTGAATACATTCATGACGTTTTTAGGCGATTCTTGTCTGTTTTGAAACTTCAAAGCTACCGTAGGCGTTGAAGATTTTGTTTCAGGTCTTATTTCTATCAGTTTTAGACCTAGAAACACGAGAACACTATTTTTGAGCAGCATCTTTCTAGCCGATTCCAATGAGTATATTCATGCCGTTGTTGAGTGATTTTTCTCTGTTTGAAAACGTGGTAGCTACTGTAGTTGTTCAAAGTTCTGCTTCAGGTCATATCTTTATCACCTTCAGGCTCAGAATTATGAGAACACTATATTCGGAAAGCCCGTTTCTAGGCGTTTCCAATGCGTATAATTATGACTGTATTAGGTAATTTTCGTCTATTCTTTAATCTAGAAGCATCAGTAGTTATTCAGGATTTCATTTCAGGTCCTATCTCTATCAGTTTTAGACATAGATACAGAAAAACATCAGATTCGAGAAGCCCATTCCTAGACAATTCAAATGAGTATGTTCATGACTGTTTTCATTTTGGTATGTTCTGAAATCTGGATGCTACCGTAATCCTCAGATATTTTATTATAGGTCCTATCTCTATCAGTTTTAGACCTAGGAACACGAGAACACTATATTCAAGAAGCCTGTCTCTAGACGATTTCAATGAGTATATTAATGACTGTGTAGGGTAATTTCTGTCTGTTTTAAAATCCGGAAGCTATCGTAGACTTTGAAGCATTTATTTCATCTCCTGTCTTCATCAGTTTTAGACCTAGGAATACGAGGACACTATATTCTAGAAGCCCGTTTCTAGACAACTCCAAAGATAATATGTATGATTTCTTGGGTGATTTCTGTCTATTCTGAAATTTGGAAGCTACCGTAGTCGTTCAAAATTTTGATACAGGTCCTATTTTTATCAGTTTTAGATCTAGAAACACGAGAATACTATATTCGAGAAGCCCGTTTCTAGACGATTCCAATGAGTATATTCATAACGTTTTAAGGCGATTCTTGTCTTATTTTGAAATTTCATAGCTACCGTAGTCGTTCAAAACTTTATTTCAGGTCCTATCTCTATCAGTTTTAGACCTAGAAACATGAGAACGCTATATTCAATAAGCCCGTTTCTAGGCGATTCCAATGAATGAAAAAAATGAAGAGTAGAGTAAGAATACCTCATCTGGATGGGGGACTCAACTCCTTTTTCTCCAGCCTCCTTCTTTATCTCCGTCTCTATTAGACCGGTTCTCTCCTTCCTCACTGCCGTCCTCGATAGATTTCGGTACACACAAATGCATAGGAGACGACTCCCCGACGTTGTCATCGGTTTTTAGTCTAGTTATTAAAGGTGTCGCGACCATGAGTCACGATTCTTTTCAATCTTACACTTTTGATCTCACAATTACCAATTCCTATCCTGACCATCAAAAGTACAACTCAATCATCATTCCGAAAGTGCAACTCAATCGCTGTGGTACCATCAAGAGGAAATCTCAATTAGAGGAACCAGTTCTTACTCGTATTTAAGGGCACGTCTCAACACCAGAACGTCCATTCATTTTCCCTCTCCAAACTCTCTGTCTCTCCCAACCCGCCTGTATCCTGAACTCAAGTCGTCCGGTCTTATACTCTATTATTTTCTTATTATTTCATTTATTCTATTTAATAAATCATTATAAATATAAACCACTGTACCACCATTGCATCAAGTACAACCCCAACGGGTGAAACAAAAGGTACGCTGGAGTTCCGACCTTTCAAAAGAGAGTGTTGAACAACAATAATTTTTGGAAACGCTTTACCGGGGTTATCCGTTTGTTGGAAAATCCTGATATTTCAAAATTTGGGCATGAAAATCTCAAAGTGAAAGCTCGAAAATTTCTATATTGAGGTTGACAAATATTCAAAATAGAACTTGAACTTTCATCTTCGTCTGATTACATTTTCACCGTGAAGAAAACGGATAAAAACTCTCCGTCTCCATCAGGTTCAAACGTATTCAAAATCAAAGTTGTTTGATTTTCGAAAACCCTGATACTCTCCTCTATCTTTTTCGATTTCTAAGTTCGAAATTGATAACCATGAGTTCAAAAACAGTCAGTGTACTCTCAAAACAAGTTGAAAACTAGTCCTTCTTTTTGAAATAGAAGACTAGCTTAACCGCTTGTTCAAAAAGTTTTATGACCAACTGGTATGAATGGGACTCGTACCCAAAGTAATATACAAATAAGACCGCTGTCTAATATTTTCAAAATTCATTCAAATTACTTCAGGAACCAGATAAAACTTCAAAAGAAACAAAGAGTAGGAATTCGGAAACAAAACATGTGAAAAATTAATGAAGGTGGAAGAAAGAGATGGGAGTAGGAAAGGGTAGATATTCAAGAATAACGATGAAAGGGTGGGAATAGAAGGTGGGGAATAAAAGTTCGGTGCGAGCTTATGCAAAAGTGACGGCCATGTCTTGGAGGGTCAGTGTGTTTTGGAAGCCATGGGAGAGTTGACGGAAGAATTCTTGTCCGACTTGTGGAAGATTTGTTCTCTGTAACAAGAATAGAAAGATTTTGATTATTATTGTTGATAAATATTTACCAGATAGTTGCAAGCGGCATTGTGAAATTGTTCACGGCCGACTCCTCCGTTGTACTTGGTGTACAAAATAGCGAACTGAAAAAAAACTTGGTTTGCGTTGTCTAGAGATTTTGAAAGTCGATGCTAGAAATAATTGTAAAAAGAATAATAACCTGATAGAGGAAATCTACATTCGGTGTAGTTCCGTGGCACTGATGGTAAGTTCCAATGTAGGAGTATGCTTCCCCGAGAACCTTCTGGAAAATAAGAAACTAAATTATCCTCACATACAAGTACGTTCTACATAAGCTTCTGATTCATCATATCTGTACCTCTAGCTAGCTACAAGAATGCATATTTACCTCAAATCTATTCCAGGCTCGCTCTTTCTGGAATCCGTAGATTCCTTGCACTCCTCCCTCATAGAAATGACTGTAAATGAAGAAGAATGGTTTTTTATTTTATTTTGAAAGAAACTAACTTGCTAATGATTATTTGCTGGAGAGAAGGAAGATTCGGGAGATATGCAGCGTGTGGAAAGAGATCCCGAAGGCGGCGCTTCTGGAAAAATAACAACGATTGGCTACAGAACATGAATTGAAAACTCCAAAACTACAAACTACAAAGTATACATAGAACACTCCCCCAAACTCACCACAACTACAGCCAGAGTGTCCAAGTAGACTGGGTTCTGTCTTCTCTTCAGTGCAAGTTTGTATATATAGTATACAGACTGAAAATTCTCTGATTAAAACGTTGAATTGGTATTCACAAACTCACTGTGCTATAGAATGTTGGACACTCGAACATTGCGTGGTTACTGAGGTAGTAACTCATGTAAGTCGATGTGGTCTGAACAAGATCCTGTAAAACATTATTTTTTCTCGAATAGTATAAAATGAACTCTACCAGCATGAGATGGAGCAATTGCAGGTCCTCTGCTCCTGGGATGAGCATCGGCTGCATCTGGCGTGCAAGCTCAGGGATCATATGTACAGGGATCCATTGACCTTGTTCGACTGCTCTCAGAAGATTTTGAGCAGCTCTATTCGGGAGAACGTTTGGCAGTGGTTGTTGGTTCATTTGTGACTGAAATGTTTCAGAATTGGTTTACTTTCGACCACTTCAAAACTGAAGTTTCGAATGAGGAGGAGGAAGAAGTGGGAACGTTTGAAAAAACAATGATTGTGCAGGAAAAAAAAGAAAAGGTCCTAGTTTTACTGGAATGATCGGCAACAAAGAAACTTCATCTCCGGCCTAAGCTGACAAAAAATTGGTCCGCTCAATCTGATTTGGTATTCTTCGGAAGATCGAATCAGATTGAGCGGATTAATTACTTTTTAGCCTGACTGATCTTATTTGGTTTGTTAATCGATTTCAGTTACTTAATGTTGATTTGATCCAAGGGACTAGATCTACACACTTTGAACTGAAGACCATGAATAAGACACTACAAACTACATCCTTTGAAATCAGAAAAGGTTGTACTATGAACTACAAACTACAAAGCCACACAGTCATCGAGAGTATTTCTGAACTGCTGCCAAAAGTTCCAGGCTTTGGGAAAATAGATGGAACTAGACTAACATCCACAAAATCCTAAATTGGAGTTGAAAAATGTTATCATGAAAAACTAGGTCATCATAGACTTGAAAACTGAGAAAGGAGCAGGTAGCCCCAAAATCCAATGACACCACGACCGACTGATGAAATGCGATGAACTGCACAATACCCTTCACAAGAAGCTCCGCCCCTTTCTAGTCATTTCCCCATTGCGTCATACTATCGGCTTTTCAAAGTTTGAAAGGACCTTTTCACTCAAAAAATCTATATTACTGTGATGACGCAACTCAATAAAAAATGGAGGTGTAGGTCTTTCTGATGCCGATAAGGGCGTCGCCCGGAAAGTAAAGGATTGCGCAATGAGAATGGGAAATTTGTTAAAGATGGGGCGAGCTCCCATGTGGAGAGAGAGAGAGAAGTTCAGGGGATCAGCTAATCACCGGTAAATGGGTGAATTTCAGGGAGCTGATAAATTTATGTTTTCTTTTGAAAAGTTGTTTTTACAAGAAAGCGTCTCTCAAGATCTTTATCCAAAACTAGTAAATTGGGAGAGAAGTCTAACAATGGTCTCACTCGAGATATACCACTTTTTGTAAAAAAAAAAGAATCAGATGTTTCTGGTCACCCATCTTCTGGAATTTCGTCCGATTTGAACATTCTCAGTCAGTTTTCGTCTTTTTTTAAAGGTCATGAGCAGGTCTAAAAAAAGCCTCGTGAGCATAGTTTCAATTACCAAAATAGTAGATTTTTCGTTTCGTATGAATTCAATAAGAAAATCTTTAAAACGGACGAAGTCATGATTTTGAGTGGAATCAAAAGCACCAATCGACCAATAAAAAGGATTCGAACATGTTCCACATCCCCTGAACTTTACGCTCCGGGATAGTGCCATGACTCTCCGGAGTTTTGATTTGAGAATGTGTGGAATAGTGTGATGGATGGAACTAAACTAACATCAACAAAATCCCACAAATGAGAACTGAGAAAAGACCAGGTAACGAAAAAAACCCAGTAATACCACGAAACAATGAATAGCGCACCGAAAATACCCTTTACAAAAAGCTCCGCCTTTTTCTAGTCAATTTCTCATTGCGCCATACTATCGGCTTTTCAAAATTTGAAAGGAAATTTTTTCAAAAGAAATCCATGTTACTGTGATGACGCAACTCAATAAAAAATGGAAGTGTAGGTCTTTCTGATGCCGATAAGGGCGTCGGCCGGAAAGTAAAGGATTGCGCAATGAGAATGGGAAATTCGTTAGAGTTGGGCCGAGCTCCCATCTGGAGAGAGAAGTTCGAGGAATGAGCTATTCAAGGGTGAATAGGCTTTTCTGGAAACTGTAAAAATTATGTTTTGAGTGTTTTTTTTCACAAGGAAGCGTCCTTCCAGAGCTCTTATTGAATGTTTTCACTGAAACACGAATCAAGTTAAGAAGAACTCTAATTAACTTGTAGGATCTACCAGGATAGTCTTGCAACATAATCCAGAGAGTAATTATTGGTTATTCTAAAATCAAAGCAGGACAGATTTGCATTTTCGATAAAGTTTTCATAATTCTTCTCGACTTTTCTGCAAGTTTCAGAAAAATTTATCTCTTACTCTATCTGTCAAAATTTGTTTCAAAGCGAGATTGAAATCTCCGTAACACCCCCCCCCCCCTCAAAAAAAAATGTGGAGCTTCTGATTTCTTTTTCCTTCGAAATGAGCTCCGCCCCTTACTGGTCATTTTCCCATTGCGCCATGTCATCGGCTTTTCAAAGTTTAAAAGGAAATTTTTATCAAAAAAAAAAAATCCATGTCACTGTGATGACGAAACTCAATAAAAAAGGAGGTGTAAGTCTTTCTGCTGCCGACAAGGGCGTCGGCCGAAAACTAAAGGATTGCGCAACAAGAATGGGAAATTTGTTGGAGTTGGGAGAGTTCCGTGTGGAGAGCTAACTTCGAGAGATGAGCTATTCAACGGTGAATGGGTTATTTTCCTGGAGCTGAAAAAATCATGTTTTCTTTAAAATTGTTTTTAAGGCAAGCGTTATTTCATAGCTACACCTATTGCTTTTGAATCGTGAAGAGATTTTAGTGACACTCGGATTTTGACAGGAGACATGAGTTGAATAGAACAAAAATAACATCATAAGTTCACGCGTGATTCAATACGTTTAGGGAAAAAAACCTGATGTTTCTGGTCACTTATCTCACTGAAATAATAGGAATCAAGATGACTAGAACTCATTACACTGATAACCAGAAGAAGGATTTGGACTGGAATCAAAGGCATCAATCCACGATCGAAATGGAAATTGAGAATAATTGTAAATGATTCGAATTTTTCTGAAAATCTGAGAGTGAATATTTTCACTGAAGCACGGATCAAGATCGTTCGTTTTTTTTTTAAGTTCTTTCTGCCTTTATCGTCAAACTGAAATTGGGTTCATGAATTAAATGAATGCAAGCTCAAGATTAGATGAACTCAACTCACGTCATACCTAAAATTCAGGTACGAATGAAAATCCAAAGCTGCCCATGAATACCTAGATCATAGAAACAGCCCCCTGAAGAAAGCGGAATGTTCATCCAGTTCAGAAATTTCATTCATTGATAACATTTCGCAAAGGCTAGTTACCAAGAAGAAAACCCACTCAACAACAGTCCGTAATATTTTCCTGCCATAATGGTCCTTGCCACCTGTCTCCCCTTTCCCCTCTCTGGTCTCCCCGTCATGTCTACCACCCGGGTTGCCCTCTCTTTCGGAGGGGGGATGGCGCAGTCAGTAACAGGTTTGACTATGCCTCGAGAGGATGAGGGTTCGATTCCCCCTACCCTCTCATTCCCCTTCCCCCGTGCCCACTCAGCCACGCAAGCGAAATGAGTAGCAGTATAACCTTAACCTGCGGAGGTCCTTCCAGCCTTTTGCAATTTTGAGTATGGATTTGATAGTTGTTTTTTGAGCAATCTGTTCTGTTTCGACTTTTTGGGATAGTGTTGAATCAAAAATCAGGAAATGCAACAGATATACTTGTAATAATAGGTTTCTCTGAATTTCCTGTTTTTAGTGTGTTTTTTTGTGTAGGCAGATGTTGAAACTGCACGTAAAATAATGCAATTCTTTTTCAGACATTTTTTCAGACAGTCGTGTGGAATTACAAATCGACCGAAATCAAGATCTTCAAGATTTATTTGTTTAGAAAAAATCGCTTAACTTTGATAAATAGTGGTGATCAATCACATAAAAACTAGAATTGAATAATTAACCGGGGTAAACAATACTAAAAACAATTACTCGTGTTTCTCAGTCATTTTCAGAAATCTATCCTTGGCCAGTAACTTTTAGTATCTGCTGATCTGAGCAGCAGCATTATCAGTGTGGTTGGGGAAGCTCAATCTGATTTTCGGAACTGTCTGCTCAGGAGGCGGAGCTTGAGCATCTACACCATCATTCACAGGTCCTCGAAGATAGGTTCCAGTGAGTCTGATATTGTTGGCGTTGGGGAACTGAGTGTGATGACGATGAGTTTAGACAAGGAGCGGAGCTTGTGGAGTTCGGGAAGCATCGTCAATGAATTGGTGGTAGGCTCCAATGAGATTTCCATTGTTGCTGTTGGGGAGTTGAAGAAAATGAGTTTGGACAAGAGGCGGAGCTTGTAGGGCTCCGGCAGCTTTGACTTGAGAAGTCCTCATCACACTTGAAGTTGTTGGCGAGATTGGATGGAATCCCCAAATCCTTCAGAATGTTTTGTTCGATGGAATCTTGGACTCCATAGGATCTTGAATTCTCGGTCAGTGGTCCAGAAGAGCCAGCAGCATCCGCAAGTTCAGGAGCTCCAATACTGACTGGGCTGGCTGTGTTCTCATGGGAGACAGGAACTTTGACTTGATGATCGGGGTGGCTATAGATCCTTAGAATAAAAACCTTATATACATTGCATAAAGAGAATGTGCTCACCTTTTCTCCACAAGTCCAGTTCCTCCAGCTGATCCGCCGTCCATTCCTTTATCATCTCCAACTCCATAACACCCGCGATGACTTGAGTGGTCAATTTCTTATTTTCTGAAGACAACTTGATATGAAACATGTAGCAAAAAAAAACGGTCTTACCTCTCTGCTTTCCTTGACTGTGCATAAGATGCCACACGTGCTTTTCTCTTAGGACAGCATACTTCTGTTCCCAGGTGAGCTGGGACTCTAAAAATCGAAAATTAGGTACATAACGATATAAAAAAAGGATGGTACCGTTTTCAGCTGCCTTAGCTTTCTTACAAGGGAAGCCACTTTACTCGGGCGTTCAGAATTTTCTATAAATTTGCAGGTGGACTATACTTGCACCCCTAAGAACAAAAATCATAACGAGAAGGGCCAAGAATTCCAAAAAAGTGGGAAATTTTAGTTTTTGTGATTTTCCAGTACTAAATCAGCTCAAAAATGGTGCATTTTTGAGCCTTGCGGTCTATTCCGAGCGTCGCCAAATGAAATTTGGTACTTCCAGACATGTTGGAACCATTTCTGATCATTTCTGAACAAATTTTATTTTCGAAAAATTTTCGAAAATTTTTGCAGTGCTTGGTCCCCCCTGTTTGTGAGTCCGAAACCTCGAATTTTTCAAGGTTTTTCAGAATTTCTCCAAACTTACAGGGTGTCATCAGGAGTCTTAGAAATGGCCTCTCGCCAATTTTTACGGATCAAAAATCATTTTAAAGCCCAAAATTATGGATTTTTCGGAAAATCCAATTTTACATATCTCGTCGAATTTTCGGAAAACTGACAGAAAATGAAGGTAAACTGCCTGGAATGCGGCATCATTCGATGATACCATCAATTTGGGGTCAAGCTGACCTCAAAAAACAACAAATAAAAAATTCGAAAAAATTTTTTGAAAAAAATTTCACAAAAAAAATCGAAATTTTTTTTCGGCATTCTTGGCCCTTCTCACTATGATTTTTGTTCAAAGGGGTCCAATCCTAGTTCATCTGCCAATTTACAGAAAATTCTGAACGCCCGAGCAAAGTGGCTTCCCTTGTTAGAGCCCTTCGGTACAGTTCCAGTGGGACTTGGTGTATTGGAACTTGGACGTTTCCCACTTGGCTTTGGAGGCGCTGGTCCAGAAGTTGATTGATGGTTGGTTGAGTTGTTCATTCTGAATTGTCACTTTCCGAATTATTTGGATAAGAGGGAGAAGAAGATTTACGATTTCAAACCACAGATCAAGCGGGATAAAAAAGACATCTTAACAAAATTTGTTGGATGAATGGGTGCATTTTTCTAGCTCTTATAATATAACGCGTTCAATGTCTGACGGCAAAACTGAATAAGTTATGTTATCCGTCTAATTTTCAGTCTTGTATTTCTTCAATTTTTTCAGAACCAAACTGAAAATGTTAGGCTAGTTTCAAGCTATAAGCCTGTCCAAAAATCTTTTTTCTACGATTATCCCGAGCCGAGATACCGTGATCCAAAGAGTTTAGAAAAAGAGAAAAAGACGCCTTCCTGGTAACAACAAATCTCTTTTTTCTCGTTACTACCAGCCGTTTGTCCGTTAGTGTGTCAGAGAAAAACACACTTTGGCATCTCTTTTTTGAGTGAAGGAACTTCAGAAGGGTGTAATTCCGTGTAGGAATAAGTGAGAAGAATGATTATCATTCTTATATATAAAAAATGAAGTGAGGGTTGTGTGTAAATATATATATACAGTACCGGCCATATTTATACGAACACCCCCGCTTTTCAGTTGATTTTAGTCAACTTTGAGCACGGGCCAAAAGATCAAAAAGTTTTCTACGGCTTCAAAAAAATTTGGGAGTATCTAGCATAGCTAGAACTTCATTTTTGTAGTTGACAAATTTTTTCTGCAACCACTCTCTCAAGAGTTAAAGCTCTTTTCATGAAGGACCCATGAAATCATCGAGTTTCCTACGGATAACGAGCAATTTTTGAGGTGGTTGTTTTAGACGAGTTCTAACTCTCGAGAGAGTGGTTGCACAAAAAAGTTGTCAACTACAAAAATGAAGTTCTAGCTATGCTTAATACGCCCAAAATTTTTTGAAGCCGTAGAACAATTTTTGACCTTTTGGCGCATGCTCAAAGTTGACTAAAATCAACTGAAAAGCGGGGGTGTTCGTATAAATATGGCCGGTACTGTATATATATATATATAAAGTACCGCGATTTTCTCCGGAGTAGTGAGCGGCAAAGCCGCGAACATCATTTGTAAAATTTGTAAAAAGATTTGGTGTTTCTGAGCTCAATTTTAATCTTTTCTCGAACTTTTTTTTTCAAAATGCTCCTCTCGGTGAGACGAATTCAGTGAGGGTTCGTCTCGTCATCTATGTCTTACGTATCACATCGTTAAATCTAGAATTAGGCCTATTTTGCACCAAAATCGGTTTTTCCAGCATAACTCTGTCATTTTTGAAGATTATAGGATCTTTTTTTTACCAAAATGATCCACTCAGTGAGAGGAATTCACTAAGGGTTTGTCTCGACATCTAGCTCTTACGCATCACATTTTTAATTCCAGTGTTAGACCTATTTTGTACTATAACTCTGATATACTAAAACATTTCTATCTGATATTGGAAATATTCGCTTTTGCAGGATAGTATCATTCATAAATCTATTTGAATACTGGGAAAAACTTTTCTTGAAATCGATATTCGTAGTCATGTAGTACCTCCTCATACTTGAGCGCGGTTACAGCACTCTCTCTCTCTCTCTCTCTCTCTCTCTTCTCATTAACTTTCAAACAAATGTAAAACCTCGGCGATTTAGCTCAGTGGATCTAGTCTTGTCTATCAATTTCAAGGTAGTAGGTTCAATTCCCCTCGATGTAAACTTATTTTATCTTTTTTTAAATTTCCCATTTCAGCCTGTTAGGTGTCTTATTTATTAGTTTATGCTTATACTACTTGGTTAAGAACGCGTAAACATAATAGTATTGTTGAAATCCTTTGTTTGTTATCACATTTCATCAGCAGCAATCTGACTAAAAAGTTCAGAAAAATTACAATAGGGTCCCCCCTTATGGAAAAAATTTTCGGCCTTCGGCCGAGAAAGACGAACGGTTTGTGAAACTACACCCCTCAGACGAAGGGTCAACAGTCGAACCCGCACTTAGGCGCCGGGGCTGATATCCGAATGGATACACGAATAAAAGTTCGGTTATTCGGGTTTTCGATTACCTTATATCCAAACAACCCTGGTTCAAACCCTCCCAAAAAGTCAGACTCGACCGATTTTATTCGTATTCCAAATACTAGTACCGTAGTCTCATGTGATTATCAAAACACCTTCTTGTATGGCTCCAAATGGAATATCATTGAATCGGCCGAGTCTGACTTTTTCGCGAGTTGCCTTCATCGTCCCAAAAGACTCAACAAGCAAATATATGGTACCCTACCCAAAATTCAATATCGGTCCAATCCATGGATTGAAAAGAGTTACGTTTACAGTATGAGATAAATCGAAAAAAATGATTATATCCTCAACTCCCTACTAAAATTTAGGATGTCAAACTTGCACCTTAGAGAGACAATATCTCAATATATCCTATTCTAGTTTCAAGATCCTGCTTGATAGTTTCAAATCGATTGTAGCTGTGAACATGACTTACCTGGATTTTCGCAGTCCGGAACACATATAAAATTATAGATAGTCCATTGTAAAAACCAAAGCGAGCTGCTAATAATACATATACTTCTGAAATATTCATAGATTGAGAGTTTGTCTCAACGGCAATCTACATCCTCTAATAGAAGGGCATTTTTTTCACGCTGCTTGTCTTGGTTAGCAGTTCATTTTTTAGAGGCACTTATGCACCAAAACTAGAACCAGTGAAATCCAAATGCTAGTACCTCTTCTATTAGTGGCAGCCTAAAACTGAAGAGAATAAAACTCACCTAAATAATCAAAAGGGGAGACCTAACCAGTCGGGTGGTCAAATAACGCAAAATAAAGAATGAATGAATCTCCGAATGCCTTTCCTCGCTAAAAAATGGGCGGAGCCTAAGAAGGAGAATCGACCGATTGGGGAAGGGGCTGTGGTTTGATTGCATAACTACTGACGCAAGGTGCTATATGATCAGTGAGAAAACGCTGGTACGATGCGTTTTGCAACTTCTGACGCAAGTTGACCCAGTACAGGCAGCTGCTCAGATATAAGATTAGTTAGGGAACTGTTCGCGCAAGAGGGCTGATGGTGAAAGGTGTACCTTCTGGTCAACAATGCTGCCTGGAAGAGCTAAAAATTGTGCAAGGAAATGAGAAATGTTGAAGAAATAAGCAAGAAAACAAGACATGCTTATTTGAATGAAAAATTATATATTTTTTTGCACAATTCAAAGTTGTTTGTTCAAGTATTTTCACTTCCAATTCAACTCACTATTTCACCAGCTTCTGCGCCTTTAAAGGATTGCTGAAGTATTCTTTTTTCACTCTTCAAAGCTCTTATAGCATACATATCCTATATCAGTTTTACAGGCGATTACCTTTTAGTTCTTCTATCCTGTGTATTTGTTTCAAGTGCCCGAAAATATCCCACCCGAACCGCACACTCAGTTATTGTTGATAGGAAACAACCCTATTTCTTCTCCTACCATCAACCCTCTTCTTCTATCTGTCCTGTTTCAAATGCCCCAGGATATCTAATCGTACTCACGCAATATTCGTTGACGATGAGACACCATTGTCTTCCTTCTTCACCAACCGTATTTTCCGCGTAACTTATTGCGTGAATAATTTCTCAACCATTTCATTTCTGACCAGCTGCCTGTTCTAGGTCAGCTTGCGTCAGAAGTTGCGAAACCAATTCTACCAACGTTTTCTCACTAATCCTATCTGCGAGTAGTGATGTAATCAAGCCACAGCCCCTTCCCTAATCGTTTGATCTACCTCTTCAGGCTCCGCCCATTATTCGGCACGGTGAGAAGAGACATTTGTGGATTCATTCATTCTTTATTCTGTGTTATTTGACCACCCGACTGGTTAGGTCTCCCCTTTTGATTATTTCGGTGAGTTTTATTTTTTCAGTGTTTGGCTGGCTATAATAGGAGAGGTACTAGTATTTCGGAATTCGCGAATCCTTGTATTGGTGTTCAGTAGTGCCTTCAGAAGATAGTAAACTGCTAACCAAGGCAAGCAGAAAAAAATGCCCTTCTATTAGAGAATGTACAAAGCCGTTAAAGGAGGCCTGTCACTAAAAAAAAATAGGTGAGATTTTTACATCATCGGATAGAGCTCGCCGAGTTACATCGAAAAGTCTCTTACCATTTTTTACGAAAATCACTTTTAGGTCACGTTTTAGGGCCTCGAATGGAGAGCTTTCGCGTGGCTCCACGCGAGAAAAAACTGTCGCGTGGGGAGTACTCTTCAGAAACTAGCTCCTAACTTTTGAAGGAAGCGTTTTCATAAAAAATAATCAACTACAAAGTTGTTCCTCATGAATTTTGTAACAACTCTCTAGTACTTCATTTTTTGTTGTCATGGCTAGTTTTTGAGATATGACCCACAGAAGATGAGATACAGAAATCGAGGTTATATGATGTAATTAGGTTGCAAATAATATAAAACATTTTGTTCACAGTTTCAAATTTAACCCAGTTGATCTCATAATTTTGTATCTCAAACTGTCGATCAGAGTACTATTTTCTTGTATCTCATCTTCTGTGGGTCATATCTCAAAAACTAGCCATGACATCAAAAAATGAAGTACTAGAGAGTTGTTACAAATTTCATGAGGGACAACTTTGTAGTTGACCTTTTTTTTTAAAAAGCTTCCTTCAAAAGTTGGGAGCTAGTTTCTGAAGAGTACTCCCCACGCGACAGTTTTTTCTCGCGTGTAGAGCCACGCGAAAGCTCTCTATTCGAGGCTTCAAAACGTGACCTAAAAGTGATTTTCGTAAAAAATGGTAAGATACTTTTCGATGTAACTCGGCGAGCTCTATCCGATGATGTAAAAATCTCACCTACTTTTTTTTAGTGACAGGCCTCCTTTAAGACAAACTCTCAATCTATTAATTTTCCAGAGGTATATGTATTATTGCCGGCTCGCTTTGGTTTTTAATGATTAATTTACAATTTCATATGCTGTTTCAGACTCCAAAAACTCAGGTAAATCGTGGTTTCAGCTATAATCACTTCAAAACTATCCTGCATGATTTTAAAGCTGGCTTGGGGTACATTGAGATGTAGCCTCCCAAAGGTGTGATCTTGAACCACCTAGTGATAGGTTTAGGATAGAAATATTGTGCCCGGGGGCTTATATCATAATGATCATATTGTAGAAGTCCGAGTTTGGCTGATGAGGGTGTTCCGTTTGGCTGATGAGGGTGTTTTCAAGCCATGCGGCGTTCTGAGAGTTTTTTTTTACATTTCTCTCACCTTGGTGATTATCTGACCAAAAAGTTAAACGCATACCACTCTGTACTATAGCTGATAAAAAAGTTGTGGGCATGAACTAGTGTGATTCAATGCTAATGTGCAAAAAAGATTTTCTTGGCCAGTACCGTGTGTATGAAGCTTCTTCACTTTTTTCCAAAGCGAGAAATAACAATGACTATCAAGGTAATGTTTTTCTCTTATTATAGGTTGGGAATATTCTATAACTTGGTGACCTGGGAATAGCTGTCCCTGTGAGTCGATTCTGAAGTTTTTAGCTCTCGCTGGAGCCTGAAAGTCTGGAAATCTTAATCTGAAAATCTGAAGACAAACCTTGTTTTTCAATTCACTGTCGATAACAGGGTCTTGGAAGGATTGCTTATCATTTTGCTTTTCATAAATATGAGGCTCATTTTCCTCTCCTGTTTGTCATATGAAACAAGAGGCACCGCCAACATTTCAAGACCACCGGCGGTAATCCTTTCATTATCTGTCGGCCGCGCTAATGACTCCTTCTTCCTGTTTGCAAAGCGGTGTTTTTGCCTGCCGACATGCGACAGCTTTCAGTGACCTTTTACTAATCCCTGCCCGCCATTAAGAATATAATTGAGGAGGTATCCCAGAAAGCGGTTCTCTTTTCTTATACTGGGTTAAGAAGCTCATGTTTGCATATATGGAAATTATTAAATGTCGGCATATTTACAAGGGAATATTTTGCTCATGTGGTTTTGAATAAATGTCCAGATATTGGTGGTCCTAAAAACGATGTTCCTTCGAGTGAGTTCTGAGTTTTTTAGCCCTCACTGGAACCTGAGAGTCTCGAAATCTTCCTTTGAAAATCTGACCAGTCCCTTGATTTTCAAGGCTATGTCGATATGGCGACTTTCAGATGGAGGATTTCCAGACTCGCAGCTTCCAATGAAAGCTAGGAATTTCAGAATTTACTGACAGGGACAAATAGTTTCAAACCACCAATTTATAGAAAATTCCAAACCCACTTGAGGAAAATGTTCCCTAGCAAAGTAAGCTAATAAAAAAAGGTGACTAATGGCAAACACTGGCCACATGCGTTCTTCTTCTCATTTTTTTTTCCAAAAAAAAACTAATCTCACTTCAACTCCCCTCCCGGAAATCTCTCTCGATTACTTTGGTTTTTTGCTAATGTCGATAAAATGTGATAAAAATTTTGGCTATTTCCTACGGTCAGGATATTTGAAATTAGGTCTCTTTATGTCAAAACAACATGATACTGGTTTTAAAAGGAGAGTCAACTATTCCGAATTTGTCATAGTTTCGTAATCAACACAGAATTTGTAGAATAGAAAAACCCGTTTTGCAAAAAATTTAAAAATAATTCTGGAGCGAGATACGAGCCATGGGGAGTCAAACCAGGGAGGGGTCTTCAACTTTTTTCTATGGAAATAGAACGTAAACGGGCCCCTAGTTCAACCCCGCATGGCTCTTTTGAAAAAACGATTTGGGTTTTTCGAGTTTTTTGTTTTACATGATTTTTGCTGACTTTTTTTCAGACCTCGACCGCTGCCAGACCACCCTCAGCTGGATCTTCCTATTAGAACTCCGGAGGAGACAGTTCAACACTATGAGGCCGCACTGGAGTATATTTGCGAAACCGATCCAGTTGCAAGACAAATTGGGGAGAAGCTGTCCAGAGGCTATGGAGCCGCTCAGATTGTAGAGGAAGAGATTGAAAGGAAGAATATGCGGCTCCAGGCCATTCTGGCTAAATTGCAAGAAAATCCTCCGTCTCCAAGGCCAAATGATGGGATTCTGAGGTGACAAGGAGTAGTTTTGATATTTCATTGGCAAATTTGGAATGGTGGACTTCCTCCTTAATTATTTTGTTATTCCTTTATTTTGATATTTGAGCCAATTTTACAAAAGTTTCCCATGAAATATTTGGTAATTATTCACGTTCAAAAGTTCAGATATGTTCAGTCACACCAATTTCTCATCATTTCAGTGGCTCCCCAAACATGCCGAATTCTCACCAAGTTCTTCGGTGACCAGTCAGAAGACAAGGACAAGCCGGAGGTCACCCTCGAGGACTCGGAGGCTCCGGAAGAATTCGACGCCTTCCTGAAAGTGATCAAAAAGGAACAATGCTTGACCGGTAAGCTCAAACTAGTTAGCATTTCCAAGTCTTTCTTAGCCACTCTGAATCACTCATCCTACATTTCCCAAAACGTTTCCAGACGAGAACGTCAAAGGTGTCCTCCGTCTCTCCGTCCCCTGACAAACTTCGATCGTCGAGGAACGCTGTTTCGAGTTTCTCACCGCTGACTCCAGGATGGTTAACTGTCAGAAGTTTGACTTGGCCATCAAAGTCAACTCAGAAGCTTTATAAGTGAGAATTGAAAACAATTTCTTAAACTTGTGAAAACAAAAAAGATTTCCAGAAGCAAGTCCTCTCGGAAATCCAAACGATGCACAACCTCCATAAGATCATCCCAGGAGATCGTTCCACTTGGGACCACGCTACTACCAATTTAAAAATTTTTCATGATTTCCCAAAATTTCATGATTTCTTATGTAAATTATTATGTAATGTTTGAATAAAACTTATAATTCAATTGTAGATGGTTAATTTGAAAAACAGAACCAGAAATGAAATCTGAATGCAGTATCTGGTGATGCACCACATATCCGAGATAAAGGCAAAATGTAGCTCTGAAATGCAATTCTTTTAAAGCGAGTTTGAGTCTACAAGGTCACAAAAAATATCTCAAAAGTCTCTCAAGAAATCTACCCAAAATTTGGTCAGCTTTCGCTCTGAATTTTGCAACTGGTTCGACTTCATCGTCAAAACTTTTATATAGTGATCCAATATCTGATGATTCACAACACTGAGACGGATGAAAACGAGGAGTTGCTTCTTTTTGTTTGTTTTTATATGATAATTGACCACCGAGCCAGATGTTTGGTCACCAATCAACGGAATGATTCATCACTATCTGGAAAATTCTTTCTGTTCCTCATGAGAAATAGAGGCCACGCCCTTTTCTTCTTGTATATAAACCCTTGGAAAATCAAATTCTTCATTCTCCTCTTTGTGCCTATGGAATTTGGCGCTTCTTTTGATTATGCTGAAATTTCTTGAATAATAATTTCTTGCTGAATCAACAAACAGAACAATAAAAGTAGATTGAAAGGTGTGTCTATTATTACTTCAGGTAATCTGTTTCTCATGAAAAATCATTTCAGTCAAGTTACTGTTCGCAGAGCAATCGAATACGTGTTAGAAATCGCTCGAGCTGTTGCTAACATCGAAAAAAAATTAGTTTGGAATTGGCGAAGGTTTTTCTAACAGAATAGTAATAGATTGATAGGCAATTTTTCAGAAATCGTATTTATTACGGGAAGAGGCATAAATGAAACTCTGCTCGAAGAAGTTGACCATGAAGACCCCATAGAATGCTGGAATACTCACTTCCCCTGGAAGACACCAATCGAAAAAAACCTGGTGGACGTTTTCTATTAAAGAAGGAATTTTTTGGATAACCCTAAATAATTTTTCTTTGAAAAATTGCAAAAAGATAAAAATGAATTATTTGTCTCATGTTTGGTGTTTGTTCATTTCTAGTCAAATTTCGAGTGCATTCTGCGCATGATTCATATTCCTGAAAAGTTTTTCAACGAGCAGTCGTTCAGTTGAGTGTTGAGACCGTATAGTGACTCATTACAATCCATGATTATGACTTTTTGATAAAAGAAAATTGACTTTGATGACCCCAAATTCTCAAAATTGTCATTTCCTAGTGATACTTGCTTTTTTTATTAGTAGTGATGATTGAGGAGTTTATTTTCTTCTACTATCGAAACAATAAAAATCAAGTACATGATTAGTTAGCGAGAAACAGCTGTAGATGACTGAACAACCATCCATATGAAAACTTTATTACCAAAACTTATTAAGAAAGCAGAAAAAAAAACAGTGAATAATGAAAAAAAAATGCAGCAGAGAACAGAGAAAAAACAATTAACTTCGAATGAGCAAAATGTATGAAGTCTTTCAACATCTTGTTTGATTTTTCGATTGACTGAATGAAAAACAAAACTCATGCATGTCTGAATGTATTCAGTTAATAAATAATAATATCCATGGAGTTATAAGCACGTTCGCTTCGAAAATGAATACGTGCAGTTTTCCCATCGTTTCGTTTGATATCCCAGCCATTTTGTACGACTTGGTCGATATATTTGCTGCAAACAAATACATAGTGATATGGAAAACGAGTGTGAATAACTTACTTTTGAAAACGTCTCTCATTGCCGACTTCATGAGGAATATCGTCGAGAATGCCGTCCGTTCTTTGAAATGCGAATCCAATTTTGCAATAGACAAGATTCAAGTTTGATCCCGAAGCCGTCCAACTTTTCAGGAACACATTGATATCTCGTTTTGTTAAATTTGTATGCCATAATTTGATACACCCGCAATTCAGTCTTAATAGCTGTTCCAATTTTACAAAGTCGGCAAAAACAATGTTCAAACTGTCAACATTCTCTGGTATATCCATTTCAAAATCTTTTTTAATGTCAGATTTGATATAGAGATAGTTGGAGAATTTTAAGTTATCCAAAAGGTATTTGATGTCTTCATCGTTCTCGCTCACACTACGGAGCTCGAATTGTGTGTAGCTTTCTTGTCTGATTTTCAAATAATCAACTGTCGACCTATTCTGATTGTGATCGACTTCCATAGAGAAAATGAAGTTGTTGAATTGTAATCCAAAAGCGTCTTGTATGCAATCACAAACTGTTTTAAAACCTTCCAGCTTATTTTTTGTATACTTTCGAAGTTGTTCTGAATTTTCAGATTCATTCCAACCGTCTCTATACTTTAGAGCAACAAATCTGTAGTCCCAGGTCATCTGGCCATTTTTGATGGAAACTCCGTAGTCCTCATTAATGTAAGCATCGATTTCAAACTTGTTTTCAATTTTAGGTTTAGAGATGATCGTCACAACTCGTTTCATTCTTTTACTGGTCATAGAAAGGTGAATTCTGAATGATATGAATTTCAAAAACTGAATCGGAAATATGAAATAACAAGGTAAACTTACAATTCGAATGGGCACATTGTGTACAGCACTTCTTGAATAGCAAAAAAGGGAAAACGAAGGATAGGTATTGAATTCATAATGGAATTGTCAAGTAAAACCAAGAAAGAATGATTGTAGGCGACCAAATGAGACTACGAGACAATGAGAAAGAGGACTATGGAAAAGAGACAGGCTGTCGAGTCTAAGGACCGTTTACACCTGTTCTCAACAAAAAGAGGCCATAAGAAATGTCATTTCATAGTGATAATTACTCTCTTTTTATGAGTGATGATGATCGAGATATGTGTGTTCATTATTTGTCGAAACAAAAGAAATCAGGGGAGACCAGTGGGTTGTATGGAACAAGATACGATAACTTTATCGCCAAAAGTTATTACGACAGAAAAAAACAGTAAGGGGATGATAATTTCTTTGAGCACTAGCGCGATAAGATAACTGCATTCTTCCCATAATTTTGTTTGATTTTTGAATTATCAGAGTGATAAGCAAAACTTATTCATGTACTAGCAATTCTCGCCTTCGGCTCGAATTGCTAGACGCGGCTTCGCCGCGCAAGCAACACGGCTGCGCCGTGTTTTTAGCCATGATATGATACAAAAATAATCGGTCTGAAATGGTGTTTCATCATAAAAAGAAGAAAGTTTTAGTAGAAAAAACCAACTTTTTCCAATCTCGCACAATTTCCTCAAAACTCAAATTTACAACACTCTGTTCCTTTAGAAATGATTCATTTTATTTATTCCGTCACTCTTTTCCATATCTGGGGTCATTCCAGTTCATTTCAGTTTACGTCAATAATATCCATCATTCTCTGAAAAGAAAACTTTTTGTTCCGGAGCTCATAGACCGGCTCCCAGACCTCCAAACACTTCCCCTTTTGGTGACCATGGTGGGACCGACTTTTCCAACGGGCCCCAAAAATTTCAGAGTTAAAGCTCTACTCCAAGCCGAGTTATTAATGCAGTTATGAATGTGACACTTTTGTGGGACATTTTTGTTGGACATTAGGCTCCGCCCACAAATGTGTAAAGCGATCCTTACGCGATTTAGGGGAAGGGGCAGATATATTTCCATCAAGTTTTGGGAAGATTCTTGACGGAAAAAAATTTGTGCATCCTTCACAATATCTTGTTTGATGTCCTAGCTCGTTGGTACACTATGGTCGATATATTGAAGTAAGGAATTTCGAACAAATTTATTTAAAAAGTTGAATATCAGGAACAAAACTTACTGAAAGTTTCAGCAAGAAAAAAAAAAGCAGAAATTGGTAATTATGTAAATTCAAGAATTCCACGAAAGAAAATAAAAAACCGTCGGATGCGTAATAACTGTGCCTGTTGTACCATCAAATCTTCTAATGTTAACAGCTTGTCTTTCAGCGTTATCTCTTCTTGAATACAACATATTTCCGTGGAAAATATCTTCGTTTGCAGGTATCACTCTGTGAATTGTAACCCCTTTTAAAATCTCTTCAAAGATCAAAACATCTGCCTGACTGATAGAAAGCAATCGAAGCCTAGGGTTAGCTCCTTTCATCCAGAGCTTCAAAAATTCATTCATCCCTTCAAAATTTCCATTTGTTTGCAGAAAGATTTCAGCCGCATTGCAAACCAACAGCTCATTTAGATTGAATCCTCTGAATCTTCCGAAAAAACCCAAATATAGACTGTTCAAGTTTTGAATCAACAGTTTCTGATATCGGTCGTCTGTTTCACGGAATGGATTCTCTCCTATCCCCAAATTGTCAATGTCCGGGAGGAACGCTTCAAGAATAATGTGAAAATGGTCAGGGGATACTCTTTGAATTTGGAGTATTCCAAACTTCTGAAACGTGGACTTGATTGCTCCCAAATCGAACCTCTGACAACCACCAAACAGAAACAGTGCGGTAACCTCCGGAACGTTCACAATGTTGTGAATATACAAGAAGTGTTCCAACCAATCTTTCAATTCGAAAGGATTTGGTAGCTCCATACTATGATCGTCTCCTCTAGTCCATACCCACATTTTGTTCGGCTTTTCAAGCATATTCATGTTTTGCATTGCTTCTTTGTAAAAAAGCAGACTTATCCGCGGACTTGCAATGTAAATATGCTCAGAAATCGTAATGATAATACGTGGGGTTAAAATGTTCATTTTAATTTCCAGCCATTTCGAGTTTCTAACAATGTTCTTGGATTTCCGGGAGAGTAGGGAGAAGAAAAATCTGAAAATTAGAATTTTGAAGCATAGTATCACCGGGGTCTCATAGGGTTTTATAAGGTATAGTGGCAGCATGAACAGCACGATAAAATAATATTTACAAAGTGGACAAATGTCTTTGATTTCATAATTTCTAGAATCTATCACCTCGTAATAGAGAAACTCTCAATTGGTTTGATGTTTTACGTACAGCTCAGCCAAACAAAACTACGCGGAATTCCCATTTATGGTGTATAACGCTCAAGCCAGTGCTTCCACAGTATTAAGCAATGTTTTTTCTTAATTTTCGCAAAATTAGTCACACTTTTTTGTAGTTGCGCGGTGTAAGACAAAATAGGCTTAGCTAAGCTCTTCTTCTGAGACTCCGATAAAAAATATATAACTTACAAAGCTTTATTATCCATGCATCCTAATACTAAGGATACTCCTTCTTTTGGAAGTTGCAGAAGAGGTAGAGAATGTCCAATTGCCATGACGAAAATACTGAAGAATAAAGAGGGTCTGTGTAGAGTGGTCTGTGAGGTTAGCCAGGTTGAAGATCTAGAGGGATGGTAAACACTAATCTCCTCGAGTCTTTTGGATGATGTGGTAAACCATCTGTCAATGTGACATTCAGAGAACAGGTGAAAATGAAGAGGATAATTAATAGAAATAAGATGAATGCGAGAGATATTGCTCTGGGTGTCTAATTATATGCTCAACAAATGTTGGGTGGTGGTTCAATTCGAAAATCGAAAAGTGATGATCAATATTTATGTTTCAACAGAAAAATTGGAAGTTGTTGTTGCGATACTGATTTTTAATTCTAATTTGAAAACCGTGATAATCAGTCCTCATAAACTGAAAGGCAAATAACAATTCTCAAAAATACAAATCGTCTCTATCAAATATCCATTGCAGTTTTATGGTCGTTTTGGCTAAACTAGATTTTTTGCATTCATCATGCCAGTTGTTAGAACAAAGGCAAAAGCGATCTGTTGAGCCATTTATTGAAAGCTACGTAAACAGCTGTTTAATGTGAAAATGAATTTTGACATCATTTCCTGTTTCACGATCACAAGAACTCTCGAATGAGTACCAACACGACTGGATTTGTACTAGAGTTTTGGGAAAAAAAAAAGAATAGTTGAATAATTTGTCGGATACATTTATATTTTTCAAGCTTCAATGGAACTTTGGACATGCTAGACAAAAAGAAATACAAAAGAAAACATTCGGCAAGACCGCTGTTGTTACTCTATGGTTGACAAATTTTAAATGTAATGAATTTCCCAAAATAAAATGAATTTCAGAAAAAAACTGATCAAGAGGGAAAAAATATCAATGAGTGTTTGGTTATTCCTGATTTTGTATAATGTGCATAACAAATAATTATGAGAGACATAAAATCATAATAAATAAACACGATTCAACAGAAAATTAAAAATTGAAGTTGCAATTATGATTTTGGGATATAAATAGATAATGACGGCGTTCAGTTATTCTCAACCAACAGCCAAAAGGTACCTCCAATCATACAAACAGCCGCTTTAGTACCATCAAATCTCCAGATCTCAATCGCTACACTAGGAAGGACATCGTGATACCCTCTGGGGAGAACTTCATTGTTGTGTATTATATCCTCCTCCTCTGGAATATTTTTAGAACCCCTTACTCCTTTGAGAACATCCTCAGGATTCAAATTTCTTTGGGAGATGCACAACTCTCGCAGTCTTGGATTACATCCCTTCATCCATAATTTCAAAAATTGGTTGATCCCTTTGAAGTTTTGAGTCGTGTGGTAATTGATTGAAATTGAATTGCACATTAGCAAATCATTTAGTTCGAATTTTTCTCGAGGAGGCAGACAACCCAGATGAAGATTATCGTAATTCTGGATCAAAATTTTCCGATATAGTGGGTCATTTTTCCCAAATGGATTGGAGTTTATCTTCAATACTTCAACATCCTGATAAAATGCTTCCAAAACATTTTTGGACTGCCTTGGAGATACTCTTTCAATGTGAAGCGTTTCAAATTTTGGGAATGTGTTTTGAATGGCTCCCACGTCGATTTCGTCTGAACCAGGAGCAATGAACATATGAGAGGCTTTGAGAAGGTTGAAAACATAGCAAAGATGACAGAACCAGTCTTTCAAATCTAAGGGATTCTCCATCTCAATGTTTCCTATAATCCTTCCCATGTCTGAAGCGATTGTCATCCGCACTTTTTTTGGTTTTTCGAGCATCCGCATGTTCTCTTCTGAATCCACATAAAAATGAAGGCGTATATTTGGAACAAATAAAGACAAAGTGAGCTGATGGCCAATTGTTATATGGAATTCAGATGGTTTGATCTGAAGAGACTTGATAAGGACCTTGGATTTTCGAGAGATCAAAGAGATAAGGAGCCTGAAAAAAACTTTGCTGTAATGATAAAAATTCAGTTCTCTGTTGGAACTTACAAATTCAATCCATTCATACATTGTAGTACTCGACTCCTAGCTAGATTTGAAAGACGAATAAGAGGGAAAGAGTGTGTGTTGGCCATGACGATTAGGAATAAGAATGAGAAGAGACTGTGTGCTGTG
>GL379991.1:0-35285 GCA_000143925.2 Caenorhabditis brenneri
GATTTTTTGCCAGATTTTTGAGCTATCATTATCCATTTTTGATGTAGTTGACGTCCTGACCTCAAGCGATCTAATCTCCACTGGGACCCTCTTGTTCTCTAGACCCGTACCCCACAGAACTGGTCCCTGTTAATCTCATAATTGTCCATCTGCCACCTCATTTGTTTTTTGAAGATGCCGATGGACTGGGGCAGATGGATTCACCTATCTGGGATCATCTAGGATAGGCCTACAGTACAACGTGATCCCATTATTTTCAATGGGCACCTAGCAGTGAAAGATGTAGATGCGCTCCACTGAGAAAAATTTCAAAAAATATCTCTTATTATATCTTCCTAGCTGTCCACAGAGATGAATGGATGGGAGAGAGAAAGAGACGCAGGTAAACTAGAGTGTCTGGTTGTCTGCGTCTCCGCGAGCTATCTTTGAAGGCCTCTATCACTGTTCATACAAGGTCTAGTGAAAAATGTCAAGAGGCAAAGTTGCTCAGCTTGAAATTCTCAACCGATGGGTACGAAAACCGAGGGAATCCTCAAAATATTCACCCCCGATTGAGAGGCTAACTAGCTGGCATGTTGCCAATTATTAATTTTCCATTGCCATCGGCGTCGCTGCTCTCCCTCTCTCTCGCTTTGGTCGTTCACTTGTTTCTTTTCTCTTCCTCACCTTAGTTTTCTCAACTTTTTTTCTAATTTTTCGATTTTCTAGACAAACTTCAAATCCCAAAATGTCTGCCGAAACTGCCGCTCCAGAAGACACCTTCTACGTCGTCTCCGATGACGACCAACGCTTCGAAATCTCAAATGAAGCAATCAAAATGTCGGCCACACTCCAGAATATTCTTCAAGGAGTTGAAAGCGGAAACATGAAGTGTCTTCCGATCCAATCTGTCAACGGAAAAGTGCTCGAATTGATTGTGAAATGGTGTGAACACCACAAGCATTTGGACGAGATCGATCCATTGGATCTGGCGAATCCAAAGAATTTGAAGATGGATGAGTGGGATGTGAAGTTCTTCGATGGAATGGAGGATATGGTTCTCTTCGAATTGATCAATGCAGTCAACTTTTTGGATATCAAGAAGCTGTTCGTCTATGCTTGCCGTATCGTTTCTGATATGGCTAAGGGATTGACTAGCGATAAGATGAGAGAGCGTTTCGGCATCGCCACTGATGAGGAGGATGCCGCTGCGGCTGCTGCTGGTGCTACCATTGCTCAATAATTGGATCTCCTTTTTTCTGTTGTACGGGTCATCATTTTTTCCATATTCCTCATACCTTTTAAAAATTTTTTTCAATGTTCTCTTTCGTAACTTCACTTTCATAATTTCAAAAATTCAAAATAAATACTCGGAATTGGAAAAAAATGTCTTTGCGTTTTCTACAAATTTCAGTGATGTCCCCAGCGAGTATTCGAAAAATCCATTCGATTTTAAAACCCAGGTTACTGTCGTAATTATTTTCGACCGTAATTCGCAGTGAATTAACCGATTTTTCTGGGATCGTCGGCATTTTTTTTCAAACTTTACTGCAAATTCTCGTTTTTGAAATTTTGCGGTTTGGGAATTTTCAGTTTTTTTAGTGATTGTCTAGCAATCAGAGGAAAAAGTAAGCTGAAAACCAATCAGAAACGCAGAAAATGCTCAAAAAAATCTCGTTGAAAATCTAAAAACCGGCAGTTGATTGCACTACCCACCTACTTTAAAGGAACATGCCACGGTTTGGTCAAATTTTGCGAATAAAATTGCTTTCCGTCACTATAAACAAATTAATTTTCGTCAAAAACTATGTAAAAACAGCGAGAAATCCACCAAAACTGCAAGTTCTCAATTTTCCTTGTTCGTCGCGAGACTAATGTTGTATTTCTTTGTCATGCGCCTATAATTTTGTTTTTGGGTTACTGTAGGAATTCCTCTATTTTTTTCCAATTTTTCCCAATTTTCTTCGAATTTCGCCATAAAAATCCAGATTAAAAGCGCAATTTTACCTGTCATCTCCTCTAAAATAGAAGCTCAAAATTCAATTTATGTGTGCGAATTTCAAATAAAAAGGATTCATAATAATGGATTATACAGTGTTCATTCAGTTGTGTGTTTTGCGGATTAAATTATAAAAATAATGGAAAAACGTGGGGGAGAAAAACAGTGAAGGCAGAGAGGGGGGAAGTGATAAAAACGCAAAAAAAAGAGAGTTAAAGCAAAAGATTTTGAATTTTTGATTATAAAAAAGAACGGAAAAATCCATATAAATCAGAGAAAAGGAAGTTACGCGCGCATGGTATCGAGTAGCCTGTTTTTTGGGGGAAAAATTATAGAGAAATAGTGTAAAAAATAAGAGAGAATTAGAGAGAAAAAATAGGGGAAATTTGCGAAGTTTCGGATAAAAATTCGGAAGTTTTAGATGGGGATAAACTGGAAAGGAATTCGTTCGCAATTACTATCATAAGTCACAGATCGAAAGGGGGTTTACACAACAACTGCATTAAAAAGAAAAGAAGAAAGAGTTACTCGATTATCGAAAAAGGGAATGGAAAGAAAAGAAAAAAAAGAAAGAGAAGAAATAGAATTATTGGGTTGTCTCCTGACGAACTTCAATCTTCTCCACAACCATATCCGGATTCATTTGGGTCGCTTCGAGAATAGCTTGAGAGAGTTCCTAAAAGAAAATATGGTTTTATAGAGAGCTCGAGTTGAATTTGCAGCTCGAAAACTGGCTGCCTTTCGGACAAAACCAGCCTCTTTCAGACCGAAACCGGTATTATTCAGGCTCAAAAATCGACCTCAGTTAAGCTGGAATCGATGGTTTTGGGTCTAAATTTCGCTGTTTTCAATTTTTTTAAACAAAAACAGCAGCCTCTTCTTGGGGTTAAAATAGTCAATTCTCGGACCAAAACAACCAAGTTTCTGGTGCCTCGAACTTCCGTTTCGATTTAGAAACGATCCTTTTCCTATTAAAATCACTGCAACATACCGCATCATGATCGATATCTCCATCCGAGTGAATAGTGACACGATGCTCGACATGGGTCTCTACAACGCCATCCTTCTCCGTTTTGTAAGTGATCGTTTCGATCGTTCGATTTCCCTGAGTGACGCTCTTCGATGAGACGTACTCGCCGAGACCCTGCAAAAAAAGAATGGTGTATTTGAGGTGGAGCAGCTTTTGGGGGTGCCCCCTAACAGTCGATTCAAGGTCTGCTCTTCTACAAAAGGTATTTCTTAATTTTCAATTCAGGGGGTGCCCTTCTATCAATGGAAACTGTCTATTCCTGCTAGTTAGAGGTGGTTTCCAGGACCAGTGGTGCCCTTCTTTTCTTGGCGTCCCACTAAAAGCCTATTTGATGCCTGTTCTTCTATTACAGGTATCTCCAACTCAAGATTTCGGGCTACCCTTCTATTAAAGCTAAACTCCCATACCTGCTCAGCCCATCCGGGCGGTGCGGCATTCTCGCCACCCTGTGCCTCGTAGGTCATCGTACGTGTCTGCGTCTCGACGATTCCAGATGAGTCTCCACCGTTCTCAACTCCATTTGCTCCACCATTTGATGTTGAAGAAGAGGAAGACGCCTTCTGTCCGAGTGGTGTCAATTGTTCACGGGAACGTTCCACATCGACAACACCCACTGGCACCTGATCTCCATCCACAATGTAGTTTTGGAAGGATTGGGTTTGGACGGTGTGCTTCACTTGTGAAGATTTCACGGTTCTTCTGGAAAAGGTAAGGTTAGAGTTGGAGGAATACATGGGTTTTTTTGTGTGAAGGGTTGGAGGGAAGGTCATTTTTAGCCTAGATTGAGAGAGAAAGGGAGAGTTACAGTAATCCTGTCTATGCCAATTCTAGAGGCTGGCTACAGTAATCCTAAAACACCTAAATCTGTGCGAAAGTGATCCTAGCAAACCATATCTGAATCCAAATGAGCTGAGCTACAGTAATCCTACAATTTTCAAATTCCATTCTATCCAGGATCTGACTAGAGTTACAGTAATCTTTCCTATCCCGAATCTAGGAATACCTACAGTAACCTTCTGTCCAATCTACAGTGTTCAAAGTAATCCTTCTGTAGTCTTCCCTAGTTTAGATCGAGTTACAGTAACCCTTATTATCCAGGATCTGGTCAAATCTACAGTAACCTATCTGATCCGGAAAGACAGTAATTTGAGCAAACTTAGGCTGACAGTAATCTTGGCAAACTCGGATCTAGATCACGAGCTACAGTAACCCCAGAGGTCTTAGGCTACAGTAATCCTCTCCAATCCAAGATCCAAACCTCCACACAAAACTACAGTAACCCTTACGTGATCTGTCGTCCATTCTCATCCGTGTACACCTCGACTTGTTCGGGAAGATCGCTCGTCTCCTGCCACGTCGACACCGTTGTATAGGGTTGGCCGCTCTCCTGAAATAATGAAAATTGGGTTTCAGGAGGAATATTGAAAAAAAATGAGTTGAAGAAAATGAAAAGAAAAAGGAAAATAGGGCGATTTTCAGCCAGAGCAGCAGAGAACTCAATTTTGATGGAAATGAAAACTGAATTTTAGAGAAAAATGTTAGATTTCGTTTTAGAAATTTTGGCAAAAAAAGAAAAAAATGAAACCAAAATTTGCAACTCTGCCACTTGAACTGGCGACGCCGTATGATCCTTTCCAACTCAATTTTCAGTGTTGAACTCGTTTCGTATATGGACACTCCGATGAAATATTTATATATAGGAAATAAGGAAGGAAAAGCCACACAAGGTTGATTTTTGAAATTCTTGATATTTGACGAGAGAATCAAGAATAAACAACGTTTTGTAAGTTTTAGTGCGTGTGGGTGTGTGCAAAGCTAGAGGTGCCTCTATGACAGTGAGCATAGGTAGCTGCCCCTCAGATAGCATGGCTATTCCCTTAGGACAAGGAGCATGGCTAGGAAAATTCCTTACCATAAGGGACAAAGCTAGGCAATACTCTCAGGATAAGAGGCAAAGCTATGTCCTTCAAGGTAAAGGCTTAGCTAGACAGTGTCCTACAAGGCAAAGCTAGATGGTGCCCTTTATAATAAGGGAACCAGAGCTAGACAATATCCAAAGGAGCACGGCCAGGTGTTGCTCCTTTGATAAGGGTGACAATGCTAGGCAATACCCTGATCATAAAGGGCAAAGCTAGTTACCGTAAGGATAGCTTGACAACGCCCCAATAACAGGGGTAAAGTGCAGTATCAAGCAGATAGTGCATAGAAAGCTGACTTCAAGACCGTCTAATAGAGGAAAGAAGCCATGGTGCATTCAAGCTTGGTGCAGAGGGTGCATAGAAGCTGGAGTGGGTGCAAAGACTGGTTACTTATAGGACCACCACAACGGTAAAAACGACGACGACGAAAACTCAACAAAAAATCAACGGAAAACGAGGCGGAAAACGACGGAAAATCGACGGAAAACAGACAAAAACGAGGATTGTTTAGGAGACGAAACTGATAGAGAAAAAGGAAGCAGCATGTTGAGTAGTAGTAGTAGGCAAACCAATCGGCAATATATAATCAAATATATTCTAAGAGGATACCTCGAAAGAGACCGGTAGAGGCGCGTTGGCGCGCACAGTGAAAGTGCGCTCGGCGTGTTCCAACCGTGGCGAGCTGGCGTTCAGGCGTTCCGCTCGTTGAATTGTGGCCATCAGCGACTGGAGAAATGAGGGAAAAGTTGCGATTCAAAGGGTAGGAGGGGTGAAAACTAGGGAAAAATGCTAGGAGAAAACCTCAAAAATCTTGAAATTTTGAACTGAAAACCCTCATCAAAAAGGAAAAATAGGGACATTCAGAAAACTCAAAAAACCATTCGAAAACTAAAAAAAAGGTATTTTTTTCTAAAAAATAAATCTAAAATCTAAGAAATTGCATGTGTCGAATAGAGTGGTGGTGCGTGTGTGGGAGAAAGAAAAGAATAGAGAGAAAAAAGAGGAAATAGGTACAAAAATTGAACAGAGGAGAACACACAAATCGCACACTAGATTTGCAGAAGAAAACTCGAGAAAATCTTTAATAGAAGGGCGCAAATTTGGGAGTTTGACCTAGTAATCGTAAATGATTTTTTTTTAACCGATTTCGAAGATTTCAGGTTCACAGAAAAATAATTTTTGATGATTTTGGCTATTTTTTTGGGATTTGACGGAAAAATCTAACTGAAACTAGAGAACTTTCGGACCAGAATACTGATGATTTTTGCTGGAAAATTTCGATTTTTCGGGTTATCAGAGGCTTCCTAGAGCTGTAAGCCTCATCAAATGCTCTTCTATTAGAAAACTTTCCCAATATTTCTTCTGAACTATCAAAAAAACTATTCGAAACACATGCAATTTCTATTCTTCTCTTTTCTAAATTCTTCTTTCTAGACCCTCTTGATAACAACTCTATCATCCTCTTCCTCAACTACCAACCGGATCATTCGGGTTGAAGCCCGACGTGTACCCATCACCAGTGAGTCGGAACTGCTGTTCCCTCGTCTCGTGTCGCACTTCTTTCGTATTCTTCAACTCTTTCGGCCTCTCGGAGCTCGTCACCACTACCGTCACCTCGTTCATTGGCTCATCCGCCCGCCGCCCCGGTGATTTCTGCGTCCGATGCTCCGGCTTCTTCGGCGGAGACGGATCCTGCTTGTTGTGGGTGGGAGCATGCTTAAACTAGGACTCTGTGTGCTTTCAAGAGAAATTAAAGTTCTAGAGAAATAATGAATGGTGTGTTTAAAATATATGTGTGAAGTGTTGTTTTTTCTGAACATGCAATTAAAAAGAAAAGAACATTCTGTAAAAAAGGAGGTATAGAACTGCAAAAACTGCAAAAAGAACTGCAAGAGAAAAACGTTATTTGCTAGAAATCGCCAGGAAAATTAGTGGAAAATTTAGAAGTTTTAGATTTTCTTTAGAGGAAACCTAAGAGGAAAATATGACAAAAATTGTATTTTCAAAGAGAAAACTAGGGAAAACTGGCATTTTTGATGACGAAAATAAGAAAATTATGTTTTTAGTATCGAAAAGTGACAGATTCGGTTCGAAAAAAAAAACTGAAAATAACAAAAGAAAGGACAACTTCCAGCTGGAAAATTGCAATTTCTGGTATAATTTTCATAAAAACAAGACAGATTCAGTGCTTAAAATTTCGAGAAAAAATGATGAAGAAACCGCAACGAAGACGGTTTTTGGTCAGAAACATTTTACATTTTTCGGAAGAAAATTGTCATGTTTGACAAGTCCTGATCCGTGAATTTCCATCTTTTCCCGTAAAATAAAACTATTTTTAAACAGTTTTGGCTGGAGATTAGTCATTCTCCCGACCTTTTATCAGATAAAAACTGATGAAGTTACGAGCTGATTTCCATTGAAAATGCTAATTTTCGAGTAATTTTCATCATCAAAAATCTGTCTTTCTCATATATTTTCTCCCTTAAAACGTTCTCTTTAAACCATCGCTTAATATCAAATCAACCTAACTTTTCTATATACCTTCTAGAGATCTGAAAAATCTGAAAGCCTTCTCTAAAAATCTCTCCTTACCTGCTCAAATTCAACGACGGCGAATTCGCGTTTCTCGTCATGCTCACTGTCCGATGTCTCACCACTTGTATCGTTTTCACCCTTCTTATTCGACTTCTTCTTGTCCTTCTTTTTGCTCTTGTCGCGCTGAAAATAATTGGTTTTGTTCCCAATTTTTCTATCGTCATTTATTTTTTTTTTGAAATTTTAGTCGTCTTGGGAGAGAAGTGTTTGGGCAAATATTAATGAGGATTGGTGTGGATTCAAGGCTCTAAGGTCAATTGACACACGGCTTTTCACACAAATAGATTCTTTGGGGGAAGAGAGAGAGTTGCAGTGTCAATAGAGATGAGGTTGAACTAGGACAGAAGGAAGAGAAGGAAAGGTGTTTCAAAATTAAGAGAAACTTGTGAAAAAGAAATTATTTTCAGGTGGTTTTTAATGAGAAATAGTGTTTTGAGTTCTGAATTGGTACAAAAATCGTGGTTTTTAGGTTGAATATCGACTGAATTTTGATAGGAAAAAAACCGAGTAGTGGTGGTTTTGAGGGTAAAACAGCCATTCTTGATTTTTTAAAATCACATTTTGATATGTTTGAGCCCGACTTTTTCTAACCAGAATTCGATATTTACAGCTAAACTTATGGTTTTGGATAGAAAAATGGCGGAACTCGAATAAGAATTGTAATTCTTGATTCGAAAAATAACTATTCTGAATTTCGAAAACTCTATTTCCTAAAATAGCTGAAAGATGACTTGTTTTAGTCATAGGAGCTACAGTTTCTCGTCATATTTTTCAAAATTACAGTAAGTCTCCTTTTCCAGTCTCCCTGATATAATTTTCTAGTTCGCCCCGTTCTATTCAGTTCCATTCTATCTAGACTTCTAATCTCTCCTCCCCATCAAATCTCCAATTTCCACCCCATTCCCCCTCTATCCTAAATTTCCGGGTGCCCAACAAAAACATTGCCGCTTCCTTCTTCTCCCCTTTTTGGTGTGTTGTTTTAAAAGAAGAAGCAACCACAGAAGAAAAAAACGTCTCCCTCCTTCCAATGTCTCAGCTATATATTCCCCAAAGAGTTCAGAGTAGTGTGTGTGCTCAGATAGGAAAGGAGGAGCTCATCACAACACGCAAACACACTGAAAAAAGAAGAAGAAGTCGCTTCTGTGGTGGTGGTGATGGTGATGCCCCAGTGAAACACTAGGAGAGAAGAGAAATGGGGTGGGGCACCAGTGCAGTGTATTATGGGAGGATGGATGGATTGGGGGGAGGAGTACTGAATAGAGACAAGAAGATTTCTTTAGTTGTTTTAACTCAAAATGAGACCAAGAAGACCAAATGAAAGGCATCAGAGAACTAGAAGAGGGGACCAGAAATTAATAAGCGAATTCTCGAACAAAAGGGCATGAGCAGTAGAAAATCTCGTTCTGGACACGAAAAGAATACCGTTTTCTATCGAAAATTGGTATTTTTCACTCGAATTAGTGATTTTTGAGTCAAAAATATCATATATTCGAATTGAAAAAAATACAGTATTTTCAAATATAATAGTAATTTTAACATGCCTTGATTTCCACGAAAACTGCAATTTTTCGCACTAAAAATTGAAATTTTAACAAAAAAAAAGTTTTTTTTTGTAAAACTAAACCCCTTTAACAGATATGAATTCGCACTCAAAAACCACCTGTTCACATTAATCTCACATTTACCCAAATTTCAAAGTTTTCCTCGAAAAAAAAAACATCTCAAGCACCTATATATATTTTTTTTCACACCTACCTTAAACCCAAGCCTTGCCAACAGTGACATTCGCTCGGGCTGTGGTGACATTTGCTGAGGGGTCCACGAGAAGTGGTGTAGGCCGGTCTCGTCCTCGGATACCGATCCGACGAAAGAGGGCAGCACTAAAGAATGACTGGTAGAGGAAGAGGAAGCCTGAGCACCAGAGGAAGACGCAGAGACGCCAGAGAAGACCGCGGTGGCTGTTGAGAGGTAGGCGTGGCTTCTCGCCGTTGTCTCGCGGAGCACATACGCCGGCTCCAACTGCACCTCGGCACGGCGTTCGTGTCTGATTTCCACGTAACAATCGCCATCCTCGGTGGTTCCCTCGATACGGGCGGGACGTGGATTGTATTGAAGAGATGATGGGATATAGTTGATTGCGTTCAAACCGCTTGTAAGCGTTCTAGAAGTGTCCATGAGCTCTGCGGATCTCGTGAGAGTCTCAACGGCTTCTTGCTCTTCTTTGGTGAGCTTCTCCGGTTTCTCTTCCTTTTCAGGTGTCTTTTTCATTGGAAGAACTCTTGCAATCAATTTCACCTCCTTCTTTGGCTCAGGTCTTCTCGCATCTTCCAATTCTCTAGAAGCCCTAGAGCTTCTGGGGTTCAGAAGATTCCAGATGAGTGTGGCAGATGATCCAGAGTGATAAACCCTTGAGAATCTTCGAAGTGGCAATTCAGGAAGTTCCTCTTCACGAGATTTCACTTCAATCTCTCCAGAATGACGAGTGACTGGGAACGAGTAGAAGGCCGGGTGCAAGTTGTGCGCGGCGACCTCGTCCTCTTCCCCAGCATGTCGATGACGATGAATCAGGCGATACTTCCGGGGCACTCTTTTCTGAATGATGGGCTCTGGAATTGTCAATGGAATGTTCTCCAAGTCCATGTTGAGATTGGTGGTGTCCAATGGGCCAGAATAGGATGACGATGGGTAAGAGGTCACTTGGCTTCTTGGTTTCTGAGTACGAAGGAAGCTGAATCTGGACTTTGGTTCCATTTCCTGCTCGTCAGAATCCGAAACGTCCGGAACTTCCGATCGCTTCTTTTTCTTCTGTCTCTTCTCCACTTTGAGGTTCTCTACGTCATATATGACATCGACAGTACCACTCAGTGAAGTCTGTTCAATCTCCGACACACGAGAAATCTCATCGAACGGACCCTCGTAAGGCTCCAGCATCTTGGAAGATGGAATATATCCTTCTGGCTTCTCCACAACATCCTCATCGCCTTCATGCTTGAATCTGGCGATCAGGCGATATCTCTTGGGCTCTTCTGGCACTTTCTCTTCAGGAACAGTAGATTTTCGTGGTGAATACGCCGGAATTTCTCGAGTCTCCAATGGAACGTGATCCAGAGGTTTTACTCTTCCAGTAACATCCAACGGACCCTCATAAGTGGGAGAAGTTGCAGGATATCCTTTGCTGGAGGAGGAGCTCTTTGAGAGTGGGAACAAGCGGAATTTGGAAGCAGGTTTCTTTGGCTCAGATTCTTGCTGTGGTGGAACTCGGGCAACAAGACGGACTGTCTTTTTGTCGACTTCCTTCTTGGTCAAATCAGAATACTCTCCAAGTGGAACTTGTTCAACTTCTTGTTTCTTATGAGTCTCCTCAAGTTCTCCACTATAAACCTCTGTAGAGTGTCCATAGGCTTCTGGCTTTTCAACGGTATCCTCATTTCCATCATGACGAAGTCTAGCAATCAATCGGTACTTCTTCTTCTCCACAGTTGGTTCTGGAGTCTTTCTCTTGATAGGAGTGATCTTTGGCGAGTATCTTGGAGTTGCTCCATGAAGATATGGCATTGGTTCCATTTCATCAGAACGACTAGTCAGATCCAAAGGTCCCTCGTATACCGGAGATGTCTCTGGATACTCGGAATCCTGGGTCTTTTTAGCGAGGCTAAGGAAACGAAGACGGAATGGTTTAGATGGAGTGGTCTCCTGGACTTCTGGCTCCTCAGGCTCTTCAGATTTCACACGAGTCAAAAGTTTGACTTCATGAGTCTCTGATGGCTCTGGAGTGTTCTCTTTCTCAGCGACCTTCTTGGAAGTCTTTGGTGATTTAGGCTTTTTGGATCCGTCTCGGTATTCAACATATTCATAAACATCAGAATGCTCTTGAAGAGGTGTCTGTTCAACTTCTCCTTCTGGATGCATCTCATCAAGAGGTCCATCGTAGACATCTAACGAGAACTTGTACAAGTCTGGTTTCTCAACCACATCTTCCTCTCCTTCATGACGCCATCTGGCAAAAAGACGGTGGAGTCTACTCTGTTGTGGTGGTTCTGCAGGAAGTTCTGGCTCAACCTTCGGCGAGTATTCAGGATAGTCGGTTCTCATTTCAAATGGAGATTTCTCAACGTCCTGGGATCGACCGGTGACATCTAGATCGCCAGTGAAAACATCAGTTGGTTCGGGGTATCCGTGATGTTGCTTAGAGTGACGGTGGAAGATGTTGAAAGATGAAAGTCGTGGGCGATCTTTGACAGGAGAGGCTCTCTCTTCTGGCTCCATTGGTGGAATTCGAGCAACCAATTTGACATCAGATGTTTCTGGCTCAGGAGTCTTCACCCTTTCTCTGACTGGTTTCTTTGGATGGTATGACTTATAGTCATAGACATCAGAGTACTCAGTGATGAGAGCATGATCGACGTCTCCCTGTGGATAAAGATCCTCTAAAGGCCCATCATAGACATCAGAAGAGAATGCGTAGGCACTTGGTTTCTCAACGATATCTTCATCTCCCTCGTGTCTCCATCTGGCGAACCAGTTGAATCTGGAATGTTTCTTCTCTTCCGGAACCTCGATAACGACTTGTTCGGCCTTGATTGGTGTCGAAGCAGTGAATTCAGAGTGTTCGAACGGAATTGATTCGAATTCGTCGGAACGAATCGTGGTGTCAAGTGGTCCTTCGAATGCTGGCTCAGGTGACTCAGAAGTTGGAGAAGATGCCTTGGAGGAGCGATGGAAGAATCCAAACAATTCCTTCTTTGGCTTCTTCTCTTTAACTGATTCTACTGGTTCTTCTTCTGGCTCAGACTTGATAAGCGCTTTCAGACGAATTTCTTTCGTTTCCGACTCTTCTGGTTCTTCAACTTTCTCCTTCTTTGGTGATTTTATCTTCTTCTCTTTTTTTTCCAAAGTGGAGGGCTTCTTCCAGTTCCATGATTCACCAGGATATTGAGTGGCAGTGAAGTCCTTAATATCAGCATGGTCAAGTTCTGACTGACGAGCAATCTCATCAAGTGGTCCCTCATAGAGATCAAGCATTGTAGAGGATGGTGTGTATGCATGTGGCTTATCAGCGACATCCTCATCTCCTTCATGCTTGAATCTGGCGATAAGACGATAGCGTTTCTTTTCTGGCACGGCCGGAGCCTCTGGAACCTCTGGAGCTTCAACTTTAACCTTTCTTGGTGAGTAAGCTGGAATCTCTCCGTGTTCAAAAGAAGTTCCTTCAAACTCGTGAGTACGATCAGTAGTGTCGAGTTCTCCAGTGTAGGCTTCGGAAGTCTCTGGATATCCAGTTGTCTTGACAGTTTTGGTGGTTCTAGATAAGAATCCAAATCTGGAAGATCCTTCTTTTTTCGGTTTCTTTTCCTTGACAACTGGCTCAGCAACTGGTTCCTCCTCTGGCTCTGACTTGACGTGGGCTATGAGACGGATCTTCTTCTCTGGCTCTTCTAGAATTTCCGGTTGTGCTGGAGTTTGAACTTCTGTCTTTTTCGGTGCGTATGCAGGATATTCTGGATGTTCAAACGAAGTTCCTTCAAATTCAGCTGATCGATCAGTGATATCAATATCTCCAATGTAGGCCTCAGAAGATTCTGGATATCCCGTTGCCTTGGTGGTTTTAGTTGTCTTCGAAAAGAATCCAAATTTGGAAGATGACACCCTCTTTGGCCTCTTCTCTTTCACAACTGGCTTGGCAACTGGTTCTTCTGGCTCCGATCTAACAAGAGCTTTCAGACGAATTTCCTTGGTTTCCGGCTCTTCTGGCACGACCACCTTCTCTTTCTTCGGAGATTTGATATTTTTTTCTTTCACAAGAGGAACAACGGTTGGAGCTGGTTTCTTCCAGTTCCATGACTCTCCAGGATACTGAGTTGCAGTGAAATCCTTGATATCAGCATGATCAAGTTCTGAATGAGGAGCGATCTCGTCGAGAGAACCTTCGTAGAGTCCAACCATTGAAGGGGATGGCGTGTATGCATCTGGCTTATCAGCAACATCCTCTTCTCCTTCATGTTTCCATCTAGCAATGAGACGGTAGCGCTTCTTTTCTGGCTCTACTGGAACCTCTGACACTTCAGGAGCTTCAGCTTCCATTTTCTTTGGAACGTATGCAGGGTATTCAGGGTGTTCAAACGAAGTTCCTTCAAGTTCCGCTGATCGATTGGTCGTGTCGAGATCTCCAGTGTAGGCCTCAGAAGATTTTGGGTAACCAGTCGTTTTGGTGGTCTTGGTAGTTTTTGAGAAGAATCCAAATTTGGAAGATGATTCCTTCTTTGGTTTTTTCTCCTTGACTGGCTCGGCAATTGGTTCCTCTTCTGGCTCTTTCTTGACGTAGGCGATCAGACGGATTTCCTTCTTTTCTGGTTCAACCGGTTCAGGCGTCTTCTCCTTCTTTGGAGACTTGACTTTCTTCTCCTTCTTTTCCAGAGTAGCCGGTTTCACATAATTCCATGACTCTCCAGGATACTGAGTTACAGTGTATTCCTTGATATCAGCATGACCAAGTTCTGACTGACGAGCAATCTCATCAAGTGGTCCCTCATAGAGATCAAGCATATTGGAAGATGGTGTGTATGCATCTGGCTTATCAGCGACATCCTCATCTCCTTCATGTTTCCATCTGGCGATGAGACGATAACGCTTCTTATCTGGCTCAGTTGAAGCGTCTGGTGTTACAGCTTCAATCTTTTTAGCATAGTAAGCAGGGATCTCTCCATGCTCGAATGAAGTTCCTTCGAATTCTTCGGTGCGACCAGTGGTATCAAGCTCCCCAGTATAAGCAGCAGTCTCTGGGTATCCAGTTGCTTTGGTTGTTTTGGTGGTTTTGGAGAAGAATCCGAACTTGGAAGAGGATTCCTTCTTTGGCTTATTTTCCTTGACTGACTCAACTGGTTCTTCTTCGGGCTCCGACTTAACGAGAGCTTTCAGGCGGATTTCTTTTGTCTCTGGCTCCTCTGGCGTCACCATTTTCTCTTTCTTTGGCGACTTGATTTTCTTTTCAAGAGTTGCCACTGGAGTTGGAGTCTTTTTCCTGTTCCATGATTCGCCAGGATACTGAGTTGCAGTAAAGTCCTTGATATCAGCATGATCGAGTTCTGATTGGCGAGCAATCTCATCGAGTGGTCCCTCATAGAGATCAAGCATTGTAGAGGATGGTGTGTATGCATCTGGCTTATCAGCGACATCCTCCTCTCCTTCATGTCTCCATCTGGTGATTAGACGGTATCGTTTCCTCTCGGGTTCAGCTGGGACTTCTGGAACTTCTGGAGCTTCAACTTCGATCTTCTTCGGAGTGTATGCAGGATATTCTGGATGCTCGAAAGAAATTCCTTCGAATTCTTTGGTACGATCAGTAGTGTCGAGATCTCCAGAGTAGGCTTCAGAAGATTCTGGATAACCAGTAGTCTTTGTTGTCTTGGTATTACGACTGAAGAAAGCAAAAGATGGTGTTTTGGTTTTCAAAGCTTCCTTTTTTGGTTTCTCGGAAATCGGTTCCTCTTCTGGCTCAGACCTAACGAGAGCTTTCAGACGAATCTCCCTGGTTTCTGGCTCTTCTGACACCACGATCTTCTCTTTTTTTGGTGACTTGACCTTCTTCTCTTTCTTGTGAGAGCGGACTGGTGCGACTGGCTCTTCGATGTTTTCTTCTACATGACGACGGATATTGGCGTGATCTGCGATCGGAGTATGATCCAACTCATTCTCACGAGAAATCTCTTCCAATGGTCCGGCGTATAAAGTCGAATCGAAGGCATATGGATCTGGTTTGTGCACAACGTCCTCTTCTCCTTCGTGTTTGAATCGAGCAATCAATCTGTATCGTTTCTTTTCTGGTTCGGCAATTGGTACAGCTGGAGTTGGAATTTCAGCGTGTTCAGAAGCTTCAGCTTCGACCTTCTTCGGAGCATATGCAGGATATTCCGGATGTTCGAATGAACTTTCTTCAAGCTCTGCTGAACGGCCAGTTGCGTCGAGATCTCCGGTATAAGCCTCAGAAGTTTCTGGATAACCAGTAGGCTTGGTGGTTTTAGTTGTTTTCGAGAAGAAACCAAACTTGGAAGATTCCTTCTTTGGTTTCTTTTCCTTGACAACTGACTCAGCAACTGGTTCTTCTTCTGGCTGTGGCTTAACATGAACGATCAAGCGAACCGTTGTTTTCTCTGGTTCTTCTGGCACCACAACCTTTTCAGATTGTTCTGGAACAACGGTAGTTTTAACTTCCGATTTTCTTGGGGAGTACGCAGGAATTTCTGCATGCTCAAAAGAAGTTCCTTCAAATTCAGCTGACCGATCAGTGGTGTCGAGCTCTCCAGTGTAGGCTTCGGAAGTCTCTGGATATCTGGTTGTCTTGCTGGTTTTGGTGGTCTTGGAGAAAAATCTAAACTTAGAAGATGACTCCTTCTTTGGTTTATCCTCTCTGACAACTGGTTCCGCGACTGGATCTTCTGGTTTGGTTTTTACACGAGCAATGAGCTTAATTTCCTTCCTTTCCGGTTCTTCTGGCTGAACGACCTTCTCTTTCTTTGGAGACTTGATCTTCTTCTCCTTCTTTTCGAGAGTAGCCACTGGAGTTGGGGTCTTGTTCAAGTTCCACGATTCACCAGGATACTGAGTTACCGTGAAGTCCTTGATATCAACATGGTCAAGTTCTGATTGACGACCAATTTCATCAAGTGGACCTTCATAGAGATCAAGCATATTGGAAGATGGAGTATAGGCATCTGGTTTTTCAGCGACATCCTCCTCTCCTTCATGCTTGAATCTGGCAATCAGGCGGTATCGTTTCTTTTCCGGCTCAGCTGGGACTTCTTGAACTACTGAAGCTTCAGCTACGTGCTTCGGAGAATACTCTGGATACTCTGGATGTTCGAAAGAAGTGTTTTCGAGCTCGGTTGATAGACCAGTGGTGTCAAGGACTCCAGTGAATGCTTCAGAAGATTCTGGATATCCCGTCGTCTTGGTGGTTCTAGTTGTCTTTGAAAATATTCCGAATTTGGAAGATGATTCCTTCTTTGGTTTCTTTTCCTTAGCCAGCTCAACTGGTTCTTCTTCAGTTTCCGACTTGACGAGAACTTTCAGACGAATTTCCTTTGTTTCTGGCTCTTCTGGCTCGATCAACTTCTCTTTCTTTGGAGACTTGATGTTTTTTTCCTTCACAAGAGGGACAACTGTTGGAGCTGGTTTCTTCCACTTCCAAGATTCTCCAGGATACTGAGTTGCAGTGAAATCCTTGATATCAGCGTGGTCGAGTTCTGATTGACGAGCAATCTCATCAAGCGGTCCTTCATAGAGCTCAAGCATTTTGGAAGAGGGAGTGTAGGCGTCTGGCTTATCAGCGACATCCTCATCTCCTTCATGTCTCCATCTGGCAATAAGACGATAACGTTTCTTTTCAGGCTCAGCTGGGACTTCAGGAACTCTTGGAGCTTCAGTTTCGACTTTCTTCGGAGTGTATGCAGGATATTCTGGATGCTCGAAAGAAATTCCTTCGAATTCCTTGGTACGATCGGTGGTGTCAAGTTCTCCAGTGAATGCTTCAGAGGATTCTGAATAACCAGTCGTTTTGGTCGTCTTGGTAGCTTTCGAGAAGAACCCAAATTTGGAAGATGATTCCTTCTTCGGTCTCTTTTCCTTGACGACTGGCTCAGCGACAGGCTCTTCTGGTTCGGTTCTAACACGAGCAATGAGTTTGATCTCCTTCTTTTCCGGTTCAACTGGCTCAGGAGTCTTTTCCTTCTTTGGAGACTTGACCTTTTTCTGTTTCTTCTCAAGAGTAGCAATTGGAGTGGTCAATTCCTCAACCTTCCATGACTCTCCAGTTTGTTGCAAGTAGTCACCAAGTGGGACTTGATCCAGGTCAACAACACGATGAATATCATCAATTGGTCCAACATGAACGTCAGTTGGGAAGCCATATGCTTCTGGTTTCTCAACAACATCTTCTTCTCCTTCATGACGGAATCTGGCAATCAGACGATATTTCTTCTTTTCGGTGAGTACTTCTGGAAGTCCAGAAATTTCAGTGGTTTCTTCAACACGTGACTTGTAAGGCGGATATTCAGGATGTTCAAATTCTGATGATTCAAGTTCTGTTGAACGTCCAGTAGTGTCGAGATCTCCAGTGTATGCTTCAGACGTATCAGGATAACCAGTCGTTTTCGTCGTCTTGGTAGTTTTCGAGAAGAGCCCGAACTTGGAAGATGATTCCTTCTTCGGTTTCTTTTCTTTGACCACTGGTTGCGAAACTGGTTCTTCTGGTTGGTCTGGTTTCACATATGCAATCAAACGAATTTCCTTCTTCTCTGGCTCTGCTGAAATTTCTGAAGTTTCAGGAGCTGCAGATTCGATCTTCTTTGGAGCATAAGCCGGATATTCTGGATGCTCGAAAGCAGAGGATTCGAGTTCGTTTGAACGACCAGTGGTGTCGAGTTCTCCAGTGTAAGCTTCCGAGGTATCTGGGTATCCAGTGGCTTTGGTTGACTTGGTTGTTTTCGAGAAGAATCCAAACTTTGAAGATGGTTCTTTCTTTGGAGACTTATCCTTGACAACCGGCTCAGGGAGCAGATCTTCCTCGGCCTCAGACTTGACACGAGCAATGAGACGGATTTCCTTGACTTTTGGTTCTTCTGGTTCAGGAACTTTCTCTTTCTTTGGAGACTTGATCTTCTTCTCCTTCTTTTCGAGAGTAGCAACTGGCGTAGGAGTCTTTTTGACGTTCCACGACTCTCCAGAATGATACTTGTTAGAATGATCACTGATGAGTGCATATCCAAGTTCTGATTCAGGAGCGATCTCATCAAGTGGTCCTTCATAGAGTTCCAGCATTTTCGAAGATGGAATGTAGGCGTCTGGTTTCTCAGCAACATCCTCTTCTCCTTCATGTCTCCATCTGGCAAACCAGTGGAATCGCTTCTTTTCTGGTTCAGCTGGAACTTCTGGTGTCTCCACTTCGATTTGCTTTGGAGAGTAGGCTGGGATTTCTCTGTGTTCGAATGGAGCGGTTTCCAATTCTAGAGCTTTTCCAGTAGACTCAAGATGACCGGTGTACTGCTCAGAAGTTTCCGGATGAGAAGTTGAAGAAGTACGGTGGAAGAATCCGAATCCAGGAAGAGCCGATTTCGAATCTCGCTTCTTTTTGATTGGTTCAGGTGCGAGTTCTTCTTCGGTCTCAGATTTGATACGAGCAACGAGACGCACTTCTCTGGTTTCCGGTTCTTCCGGCTCAGGGGTCTTTTCCTTCTTCGGAGATTTGATCTTCTTTTCTTTATTCTCTAGAGTTGATGGTTTCTTCCAATTCCAAGACTCTCCAGGATACTGAGTTGCAGTGAAATCTTTGATATCAGCATGATCGAGTTCTGACTGACGAGCAATCTCATCAAGTGGTCCCTCATAGAGATCAAGCATATTGGAAGATGGTGTGTATGCATCTGGCTTATCAGCGACATCCTCATCTCCTTCATGTCTCCATCTTGCGATAAGACGATAGCGTTTCTTCTCTGGCACAGCCGGAGCCTCTGGAGTTTCAGGAGTTTGAACTTCGATTGTTTTAGTAGCATATTCAGGATATTCATGGTGCTCGAAGGAAGTTCCCTCGAATTCGTCTGATCGAATGGTAGTGTCGAGATCTCCAGTGTAAGCTTCAGACGTCTCAGGATATCCAGTCGTTTTGGTGGTCTTGTTAGTTTTCGAGAAGAAACCAAACTTGGAAGATTCCTTCTTTGGTTTCTTTTTCTTGACAATTGGATCGACAATTGGTTCCTCAGTTTTCACATAGGCCTTGAGACGGATCTCTCTCTTCTCTGGTTCTTCTGGAGTTTCTACTTGAGTTGGACCAACAGACGTTTGAATTTCAGTCTTCTTCGGGGCGTACGCGGGATATTCTGGGTGTTCGAAAGAGGTTCCTTCGAGCTCGGCAGATCGGTCGGTGGTGTCAAGTTCTCCAGTGTATGCTTCGGAAGATTCTGGATAACCGGCAGCCTTCGTGGTTTTAGTTGTCTTCGAGATGAATCCGAATTTGGAAGATGATTCCTTCTTTGGTTTCTTCTCCTTGACTGACTCGGCAACTGGTTCCTCTTCTGGCTCCGATTTAACGAGAGCTTTCAGACGAATTTCCTTGGTTTCCGGCTCTTCTGGCACGACCACCTTCTCTTTCTTCGGAGACTTGATCTTCTTCTCTTTAGCAGGAGGAACAACAGTTGGAGCTGGTTTCTTCCAATTCCAAGACTCTCCAGGATACTGAGTTGCAGTGAAATCTTTGATATCAGCATGATCGAGTTCTGACTGACGAGCAATCTCATCAAGTGGTCCCTCATAGAGATCAAGCATATTGGAAGATGGTGTGTATGCATCTGGCTTATCAGCGACATCCTCTTCTCCTTCATGTCTCCATCTGGCGATCAGACGGTATCTTTTCTTTTCTGATTCAGCTGGGACTTCAGGAACTTCTGGAGCTTCAGCTTCGACTTTCTTCGGAACGTATGCAGGGTACTCAGGGTGTTCAAATGAAATTCCTTCAAGTTCAGCTGATCGACCAGTAGTGTCGAGCTCTCCAGTGTAGGTTTCAGAAGCCTCTGGATAACCGGTTGCCTTACTGGTTTTGGTGGTCTTGGAGAAGAATCCAAATCTAGAAGTTGCTTCCTTCTTTGGTTTCTTTTCTTTGGCTGGCTCGGCAACCAGTTCTTCTTCTGGTTGAGTCTTAACACGGGCAATTAGACGAACTTCACGAGTTTCTGGCTCTTCTGATTTGACAGACTTCTTTGATGAGGAGACTGGTTTCTCGATTTCTAACGACTGGAATGTGATATACTCTCCCATGGGTGTGTCAACAAGTTCAGATCCGTATACAGTTTCTTCAAGAGGTCCACTGTAAAGTTCTGGGGAGAAATCGTAGAATTCTGGCTTCTCGACCACATCTTCATCACCATCATGACGATAACGAGTGATAAGTCGGTATTTTTTCTTCTCAACGACACGATCCTCAGGTGTTTCTGATCGTTTCTTTGATGGACTTTCTGCATGCTCGAACAAAGTTCCTTGGAACTCTTCGGTACGATCAGTGGTGTCGAGTTCTCCAGTGTATGCCTCAGAAGTAGATGGGTATCCAGTTGTCTTGATGGTTTTGGTGGTTTTTGAGAAGAATCCAAATTTGGAAGAGGATTCCTTCTTTGGTTTCTTTTCCTTTACATGCTCTACTGGCTCTTCATCTTTTGGCTCAGGCTTGACGTAGGCAATGAGACGAACTTTTTTCTTTTCTGGTACTTCAGCCGCCAATGGGACTCCAGCGTTTTCTGGAGCTTCAACATCTGCTTTTCTCAGTGAATATTCTGGGATTTCTGGATGTTCGAATGAAGTTCCCTCGAATTCGTCTGATCGGATGGTGGTGTCGAGATCTCCAGTGTAAGCTTCAGACGTCTCAGGATATCCGGTTGTCTTGATAGTTTTAGTGGTCTTGGAGAAAAATCCAAATTTAGAAGATTTCTCCTTCTTTGGCTTCTTCTCTTCAACAACTTGCTCTGGCTCTTCTTCCTCAGTTTTAACGTGAGCAACTAGGCGAATCTCTTTGATTTCCGGCTCTTCAGGTTCAACAACTTTCTCCTTCTTTGGTGATTTCAACTTCTTCTGTTTTTTCACAGGAGTAGATGATGCGTCAGCTTTCTTCGGAGAGTAAGCTGGAATCTCTCCATGTTCGAATGTAGAGCTTTCCAATTCGTGAGATGGAGAAGTAGTGTCGAGTTCACCAGAGAACTGTTCAGATGGCTCAGGATATCCAGTGGTCTTGGCAGTTTTCTTCGGAGACTTCTCCTTGACAGCCGGCTCAGGAAGGAGATCCTCCTCGGTCTCAGACTTGACACGAGCAATAAGACGGATTTCCTTGACTTCTGGTTCTTCTGGTTCAGGAACTTTCTCTTTCTTTGGAAACTTGATCTTCTTCTCTTTCTTTTCAAGAGTAGCCACAGGAGTAGGTGTCTTCTTAACATTCCAAGATTCTCCAGAGTGATACTTGTTAGAATGATCACTGATGAGTGCATATCCCAGTTCTGATTCAGGAGCGATCTCATCAAGTGGTCCTTCGTAGAGTTCCAGCATTTTGGAAGATGGAGTATATGCATCTGGTTTTTCAGCAACATCCTCCTCTCCTTCATGCCTCCATCTGGCGAACCAGTGGAATCGCTTCTTTTCTGGTTCAGCTGGAACTTCTGGTGTCTCCACTTCGATCTGCTTTGGAGAGTAGGCTGGAATTTCTCTGTGTTCGAATGGAGCAGTTTCCAATTCTAGAGCTTTTCCAGTGGACTCAAGATGACCAGTGTATTGCTCAGAAGTTTCCGGATGAGAAGTTGAATAAGTACGATGGAAGTATCCGAATCCAGGAAGAGCCGATTTGGAATCTCTCTTCTTCTTGATTGGTTCAGGAGCAAGCTCCTCTTCAGTCTCAGATTTGATACGAGCGACGAGACGGACTTCTCTGGTTTCCGGTTCTTCCGGCTCAGGAGTCTTTTCCTTCTTCGGAGATTTGATCTTCTTTTCTTTATTCTCTAGAGTTGATGGTTTCTTCCAATTCCAAGACTCTCCAGGATACTGAGTTGCAGTGAAATCTTTGATATCAGCATGATCGAGTTCTGACTGACGAGCAATCTCATCAAGTGGTCCCTCGTAGAGCTCAAGCATTTTTGAAGATGGAGTGTAGGTTTCTGGCTTATCAGCGACATCCTCATCTCCTTCATGCTTGAATCTGGCGATAAGACGATAGTGTTTCTTTTCTGGTACGGCCGGAGCCTCTGGAGTTTCAGGAGTTTGAACTTCGATTGTCTTAGTAACATATTCAGGATACTCAGGGTGTTCAAATGAAGTTCCTTCAAGTTCAGATGATCGATTGGTAGTGTCGAGATCTCCAGTGTAAGCTTCAGACGTATCAGGATAACCAGTCGTTTTCGTCGTCTTGGTAGTTTTCGAGAAGAATCCAAATTTGGAAGATGATTCCTTCTTTGATTTCTTTTCCTTGACAATTGGCCCGACAGCTGGTTCCTCAGTCTTCACATAGGCCTTGAGACGGATCTCTCTCTTCTCTGGCTCTTCTGGAATTTCTGCTTGAGATGGACCAACAGATGTTTGAATTTCTGTCTTCTTCGGAGCGTACACGGGATATTCCGGGTGTTCGAAAGAGGTTTCTTCGAGCTCGGCAGATCGGTCGGTTGTGTCAAGTTCTCCAGTGTATGCTTCCGAAGATTCTGGATAACCGGCAGCCTTTGTGGTTTTAGTTGTCTTCGAGAAGAATCCAAACTTGGAAGATGATTCCTTCATTGGCTTCTTTTCCTTGACAGCTGGTTCGGCGGCTGGTTCTTCTGATTTGACAAGAACTTTCAGACGGATTTCCTTAGTCTTTTGTTCTTCTGGCTCATCGACTTTCTTCGGAGACTTCTCTTTCTTCTCAAGAGTTGCCACTGGAGTTGGGGTTTTCTTCCAATTCCATGACTCTCCAGGATATTGAGTAGTAGTATAATCCTTGAGCGGCACTTCTTCCAGTTCAGTTTCATGAGCAATTTCATCCAGTGGTCCGTCATATTGATCAAGCCAGTCTGCAGAGAACTTGTAGGCTTCTGGCTTCTCGACGACATCCTCCACTCCTTCATGTCGAAGCCTGGTGATCAGTCGATACCTCTTCAGCTCAGAGTGAGGTCTCACTTCCACAGCTTCTACAACTCTATCCTTCGGAAGATATGCTGGATGTTCACCATGCTCGAATGAGGTGCTTTCCAATTCATGAGATGGAGAAGTGGTGTCGAGTTCTCCAGTGTAGGCTTCGGAAGTGAACGGGTATCCAGTTGTTGTTGTAGTCTTGGTGGTGGTGGCTTTCGAGAAAAATCCAAATTTAGAAGGTCTCTCCTTCTTTGGCTTCTTCTCTTCCACAACTGGTTCTGGCTCTTCTTGCTCAGTTTTGACGTGAGCAATTAGGCGAATCTCCCTGGTTTCCGGCTCAGTTGGCTCAACAACTTTCTCCTTCTTTGGTGATTTCACCTTCTTCTGTTTCTTCTCAGGAGTAGATGATGCGTCAGCTTTCTTCGGAGAGTAAGCTGGAAAATCTCCATGTTCGAATGTAGAGCTTTCCAATTCGTCAGATGGAGAAGTAGTGTCGAGTTCACCAGAAAACTGTTCAGATGACTCTGGATATCCAGTGATCTTGGTGGATTTCTTTGGAGACTTCTCTTTGACTGGCTCAGCAACTGGTTCCTCTTTTGGCTCCTGCTTGACGTGAGCGATGAGACGGATTTCCTTCTTTTCTGGTTCGAATAGCTCAGGACTTTTTTCCTTCTTTGGAGATTTGATCTTTTTCTCCTTTTTCTCAAGAGTTGAGGGTTTCTTCCAGTTCCATGATTCACCAGGATACTGAGTTGCAGTGAAATCCTTGATATCAGTGTGGTCAAGTTCTGATTGACGAGCAATCTCGTCAAGTGGTCCTTCGTAGAGATCAAGCATTGTAGAGGATGGTGTGTATGCATCTGGCTTATCAGCAACATCCTCATCTCCTTCATGTCTCCATCTGGCGATAAGACGATATCGTTTCTTTTCAGGCTCAGCTGGGACTTGTGGGACATCTGGAGCTTCAAATTCGATCTTCTTTGGAGCTTCAAATTCGATCTTCTTTGGAGCTGGATATTCTGGATGCTCGAACGAAGTTCCTTCGAGTTCTGCCGATCGTTTGGTAGTATCAAGTTCACCGGTGTAAGCTTCAGAAGATTCTGGATATCCAGTTGTCTTTGTGGTCTTGGTGGTACGGCTGAAGAATCCGAGGGTTGGAAGTTTCGATTTGGAGGTTTCCTTCTTTGGTTTCATCTCTTTTGGCTTATCATTTTCTGTCTCAGTGACAACACGAGCAACCAATCGAACTTCTCGGGTTTCTGTTTCCACTGGTTCAGGAGATTTCACCTTCTTCTGTTTTTTCACAAGAGGAACAACTACTGGAGCAGGTTTCTTGTAGTTCCAGGACTCTCCAGGATACTGAGATACAGTATAGTCCTTGATATCAGCATGTTCGAGTTCTGCTTGACGAGCAATATCATCAAGTGGTCCAACGTGGATATCGGTAGAGAATCCATACGGATCTGGCTTCTCGACAATATCTTCTTCACCTTCATGTCGTAGTCTTTCACGGATATAATATCTTTTGATATCATGTGTCACAACTGGATCGTTTTCAGTGATGGTGCGAGTGAACTCTTGATGTTCAAATGGAGCATTTTCAAGATCTTCCGTTCTGGAAGTAGCTTCTAGATCTCCAGTGAAGGCTTCAGTTGATTCAGGGTACGACGTGGTTTTGGTGGTTTTCTTGATGAAGAAACCGGTCTTGGTCTTAGGCTGCTCAACAACAGGCTCAGTTGGAAGGTAGCGAGCAACCAATCGGACTTCTCTCGTTTCAGGTTCTGGAACCTGTTTCTTCGCCTTTTTGCTCTTCTTCAAAGGCACAACAATAGTATGTGGTGGTTGCGAATGTTCCAAGTCCTTCTCCAATACAGTAGTCTCAAGTGGTCCATCATAAGAAGTCGACGGGAATCCATAGGCAGCCGGGGCTTCCACAGTTTCATCATCAGGACGGGAAGAGTGCTCGGATGGTTGGTAGGCATCTTCATCACCTTTCTTCGGAATGTATGCTGGATAGTCTGGATGTTCAAATGGCGAGGATTCGAGGTCACGAGAGCGATCAGTGGTGTCAAGTTCGCCAGTGAAGGCGGAAGAAGATTCAGGATAATTGGTGGTGGTTTTGGTGATTTTCGAGAAAAATCCAAATTTGGAAGATGATTCCTTCTTTGGTTTCTTCTCTTTGACAACTGGTTCGGCGACTAGCTTCTCTGGCTTAGATATGACACGAGCAATGAGCTTGATCTCCTTCTTTTCTGGTTCTTCTACTACAGGAAATTCCTTCTGTTTCTTCTCCTTCTTCACCAAAGGTACCACTGTTGGAGCTGGCTTCTTCCAATTCCAAGACTCTCCACTGTGCTTCACTTCGATTGGCACATGTTCCAATGGCTGCTCGAAATGAGTTTCCTCGAATGGTCCAGAGTATGAGGTCGATTCAAAGGCATACGGATCTGGTTTCTCCACAACATCCTCGTCTCCTTCGTGACGAAGTCTTCCGAATAGAGTGAACTTTTTGTGATGGCGGTGTGGAGATGTTGTCGGTGTTTGAGTGTGTTCAAATGGCAATGGTTCAAGGTCAAGAGTTCGATCGGTTGGGTCAAGTTCTCCAGTGAAAGCAATAGAAGATTCTGGATATCCAGTCGTTTTGGAAGACTTGGTGGTCTTTGAGAAGAATCCCAATTTGGAAGATGATTCCTTCTTTGGCTTCTTTTCCTTGACGACTGGCTCAGCAACAGGCTCCTCTGGTTCAGTTCTGACGCGAGCAATGAGTTTGATTTCCCGGGTTTCCGGCTCAGCTGGCTCAGCAGGAGCAGCTGGAACTGGAGTTTTCTTTGGGGACTTCACTTTCTTCTGCTTCTTTCCGGCAACTGGAGAAGTTTCCTTCAACTCGGTATACTCTCTAATCGGAACTTGAACCAGTTCAGCTTCCTTTCTGATATCCTCAACTGGACCCTCGTGAACATGAGAAGAGAAATCATAGGCTTCAGGTTTGTCACCAACTTCTTCCTCGCCTTCATGTCGAGTTCTGGCGATCAATCGATATTTCTTTGGAACTTCTGGAGTCTCCACAGCCACCAAGCTTCTCTTCTTCTCCTTTAGTTGATGATGTTCTGGGGATGAAGAGGAAGTGACGACTGTGGCAGTTGTTTTCTTTGGAAAATACTCCGGAACTTGGCTTGGATGTTGGAAATCAGAAGCTTCAAGTTCACGGGTCCGGGCTGTAGTGTCCAATTCTCCAGAGAACTCTCCAGAGCCTTCAGGATAATCAGAGGCCTTTTGAGAAGTCTTCTTGGTGAAGAATCCACCGAATCGACTACGAGTTTCATCGGTCTTCTTGGAAGATGGTGGGATCTTTTGCTTCTTTTTCTTCTTCTCAGCAGTGGTAACAACTGTTGTAGTAGTTGTTGTCACTTCCGTGGTAGTTGTAGAGGATCTAGCCATTTCTTCAGTGGTATCAGTAAGATTGCCACTTCGATCTACACTAGCTGACAAGCGAACTCTACGATCAGCATCCGGGGATTCTCTGCGAACTTTGGTCGAAACAATCTGTTCCTTTTGAGAAATCGTAGCAGTCACATTGGAAGATGATTGACCATTCTTAGATTCCTCACGGGTACTGACAACTAATGGATGAACGTGAGTGATCAAGCGGTACTGTGGAGGTTCGGGTTGCTGGGAGTACTGTCCTAGATGATAGCGACGGGTGAACTGATGAATGTTGGCTGGTTGAACTTCGCGTCCAAGCTCAGTTCGATGAATTGTATCACTAGTCGAAGCAGGTGCAAACTCATAATCTTTTGGATCAATCTTCTCCTTGACATCTTCTTTTCCTGGATGACTAAGTCGTTTTGTTGGATCACGACGACTAGCTCCAGAATGCCTCACATCCACAAAGAACCGAATCGGTTGCTGATCCATTTCTCCATCGGGTTGTAAATTATCTACGTGACTAACACCGTTACGTGGCGTATAATTTCCAAATCCATAAGGGAGTTCTGGTCGTTGCTGTCGTCTAGGACTCAATCGTTCGTAAGCTCCACCATGATAGTACATAGTGACAGTGTGACTGATCGGAATCTCTTGAAGCTCATTGGCAGGATGAGTGCGATGAATCGGCTGATCCGGATCGACAGGCTCATGGAATGACACCAATCGTACACTGTCTCGAGAAGCTTTGGAGCTTCTAGCATCGGAGGCTCTTCCAAAAAGATTTCTTCTGGCTCCACTGGCTCCACTGGCACCAGCCGACGTAGACTGCCGCATCTGTACATGATACTCTCCAGAGTGTTGTCCTTCAAAATAGACAGGACTAGTGGGACTGGTGTACTCAGACGGTGGATAGTAGGCAGATGATGGTGTTCGCAAGGAGGACCGTTCAGACATGTAATACGCAGCTGAGGAGTAATTCGAAGAGTCATCACGTGGCGAGTAGGACAAATCGTGTGGCTGATGTTGCTGGGAAGTGTTGACAACCAACAGGGTGGACGGACGAGAATACTTGGCAAATGTGGCCGTGGAGATCTCATCGTCGTCTTGACGCGACGATGTGTAGGATTTCGGGGTCAAGGCGCGGCGGTAACGCTGAAAAGAGGACAGAGGTCAGAAGAGAGGCGAAAACGCGGAAAACCAACGAACTACGCAAACTGAACCGGGTTGAGGTGCACAAAACAACTGAGAAAAGGATTATATATACACACAAATTGTTCGAGGAGCTTTGTAGGGCTCAACGAACAATAAGGAATATATATAATGAACAGAGCAGTAAACAACACACGACGATGACTCCGAAACTCCTCCAGGGGGTAGTACTGTACGACGACGACAACGGCGATTAAATATAAATAAATAATAATGCACTACAGTCTATAGGTGGTGCGTTTCGAGAGAGGGGTTAGAGAGATAGAAAAAATGGAGAGAGATAGAGACAGATTTTGGAGAGAAAACACCTGTGGGGGAACACTACTAAAAGAGGGGCGGGGCTAATTTTTTCTATATCATTCTCTAATTGAAATCCCCCCTCTCTTCACACCGATACAATATATAAATGAACTGTGAATATATATGAGATTTAGCTGAAATATATCTGAAAACTAGTGGAGTTTTCAGTGTTTTTTGGGTAGTGTACAATCGTGTAAAAATTGACAGGTAAAATGGCTTAGAAGGGGGCGAAAATTGCTTAAAATCATCACACAATTTAGGCTAAGCTAATGAAAGGCAAGCTAATTAAAAATGGGTCAACAGTTCATTAGAAAAGGGAAGAGGGGATGCTGAAAATTCGATAAAAAATTCTGAAAACGTGAAAATTGAGTGTGTATATATAGGTGCTTGAGGGTTTTTTGAAACGTGTTTTTTCTCCAAAATTTGTGGTTTTTTTTTGGTTTTTAATATGTGAAAAAGCGGTTAATTTTGTTGTGAGATAGATAAAGAGAACATAAAAAAGCACACAAAATAAAGCAACTATTAAAATTCCCACATGCATTGATTCTTTTGGAAAATTAGGCACAAAAAATAGGCAGGCAATATCGGAAACTGAACTAACCTCGAATTGACGTTGCTCCAACTCGGAATCCGTGAGATTGAGCGTTTGGAGTTTTTGATCCTCGGCGGCTGGAAAATGGGAATTTAGGAGATTTTCGGTCAGAAAAGTAGAATGTATTGTTTTTTTCAAAGCGGAAACTTGCTTCAGAATCAAAGTTATGGACTCAAAAACATATCAAAATAAAGATCTTCGTGAGTTCTACAAGCCCGGAAACCTGGAATCACCGTTAAACCGATATGAATTGCACAGGACCGGATAGACGATTCTTTCGTAAAAGCTCTAAATAAGCTTCTAAACTCACAAGCAATCGGTTGTGACATGGCGGACGGTGCACGGTCAACAGTCGACGGCTTATCGAACATTTGCGATGCGATCTTCGTCTGGAACTGAGTACGTCCCTGATAGCGGAAGCGTTGTGATCCGAAATTGAAGAATCCCTTGTGTGGCTTTTCCTCTGGTTGGATCAGTCTGGAAAATGAGAAAAATATAGCTAAAATGCGATTTTTTCTTGATTTCAGGCAAAATACAGCTGAGAATCCCTGGTTCAAACCGTACCTGAAGAAAGTGTGATGCTCAACAGCACACTTCCAGACTCTCTTCGCCGCGACATACGATGGTAACTTGTAGTAGAGTGTCTTCTCATCTTTCACATTTTCAAGCACTCCGGCCTTGACTTTAACCGAGAAATACGTTCTCTTGTATCCGATTTTAATGATATTCTGCCAGTTGAAGATATGGGCGACCTGTTCATCCTGATAGATGTTGACTCCGGCTGCACCGATTCCGACGTCCACTGACTTCTTGTCCTTGTCCTATAAGACTTGATTTACTAGAGATTCGAGTGCCTAGCGTACTTACCGTTGCTTTGAAAATGTGAATACCATACAACGGAAGATGTTTGCAATGATCGAGGAACATTATTTCCGTCTCGCCGGTGGATTGACCACGAAGTTCACGATGCAATTCGGCAATCTTTTTGAACGTCTCCGGAGTGGCATGAGACGATGGCACGAGTTTGGAGTCGGTGATGAACTTTTCGTAGTCGGTGGAAATGTGTGACGGGGCATCTCCGAACTCCATTTGCGCGACGAACGAGCCGAGAAGAGCGTGTGTGTCGGCGTTGGCAACTGGAAGACGTCCGGTGAGAATATCACGGCGGAGCTGGAGGAACACGAAATAACGAGCATGGTCGTCGACGATGGTGGTGGGTGTTGTGGGATAGAATTTCACCTCGAACGAGAATTCCCATGGGAGACCTGCAATATTGATTTTTCGTAGAGGCTAAGAGCACAAAGACTACAAAATGCACTCACTTTTAATCTGCTTGGCAATGACTTTATCATTGTACAGCCAGTGACGAACGCCCTCGACGTTATCGTAGAAGCACAGTGAGAAATACTCGCGCTCCTCGATCGACAAGTTCTGTGTCACTTGTGTGAACAGAACGTCTCCTTCGGCGGTTTTCTGAAATTATTTAAGATGAATATTTGAAAAAAAAAAAGATTTTCCGCTTACATTAACTTCGAACTCCTTGTATACACCGTCTGGGAGAAGGATTCGCGCCACCTGCATTTTTGGATCTCTTGGCTGCGTCGGTTTAGTGTCTCCGGGATCTCTGACGGTACCCATTTGCTCTGGAAAATGTTGAAAATGATAGAAAAGAGAGGAGAAGCCAAGCGGGGGGAAAATTCAAATTTCGCGCTGAGGTGTGAAAGTACGCTCTAATGACACGCGCGAGAGAGTACAGAGACAGCAGAGACCACCGCGAAAAATAAGAAAATAAATCAGAGTAGCCAAAGCTTTGCGGATAAAAAAGAAAATGTTGTGTCCAGAAGGGTAATAAATTTTGTGGAATGGATGGCGAAGGGAAGGCAATAAAAAATTACACTTCTCCTCCAGGGTGGTGGTGGGAAAACATGAATTATGATGATGATGACGACGGAGAAAAAAAACGGAGAGAAACAATTGTGGGCGTAAGATGGAAGAAGTCGCAAATTGAAGGTTATGTTCAGAACTTTGGAGAAATGATAGCTTTGAAATAGGAAATTGGGAAAATGAAAATAGAAATGGCTGAGAAAAATAACGTGAAAACTTGGCTGGAAAAGACTGAATTTTAATTGAGAACTGGAAAATTTGAGCTCAAAATATGTGTGATTCGAGTGAAAAATTCTTGATTTTAGGCTAAAACGTTGAAGTTTCTCATGACGAATTCTAGTTTTTGAAATTTGAATAACCGAGAAAAAAAAAAAGATATTAAGTATCGACTGCGAAGCGTTCAAAATTACTGTAAATTACGTATTTTTGTAAAATGAAGTGACGGTGTTCGCTGAAAATTCGGAATTTCCCCTGAAAAACAATGGGTTTCTCTGTGATTTCTCAATGAATATTCCGAGCTCTAACTGCCATTTTACGGCTCTAAAATAATCAATTTTCGGCCTAAAAATCTTGAATTTCGAACAGAATAAAGTACATTTCCCAGGTTGTCTAGCATTTTCAAAAGAGTATACTTTTTTTGTAATTCGAAGAAAAAAAAAAGAGGAAACCCTTTCCTCCGTGCAAATGAAAAAGCGAAGAAAACTGCACAACTGTTGCTATTTGTGTGTGTTGTTGTGGGCTCTCTGTTTCTCTCCGGTGTGCCATCATTCCCATCAAAAAGAAACAGAAGGAGAAGAAGTAGGAGAGATGAAGAAGCAAAAAACAAAAACGTTTAGTATATTACACCGCCCATCTCCTCTCTCTCTCTCTCTCGGTAAATCTGATGAATAAGAGAGAAGAAGCGAGAGAGAAGGTGTTGCAAAAAGAAATACACACACATAAGTTTCGCAACAAACAGTTTTTATTGTTGAACCAGCTTGTCGTGTCGGGGAGTGGAGAAACAGATAAATTGGAGGCAATTATTGTGTAACTTGATTGATTTTTTAAAGAGAAACTTGAACGATTTTGAGGAGAATTTGGGCTGATTTTTTGCTGAAACTAGGCAATTCTAGGGAAAAAACGACGGATTTTTTCAGCAAAATATGGAGTTTTTGAGCGAGTAACGACAGATTTAGAGGTAAAAACCCGATTTGAAGATGAGAAAGCTACCTGGAAATACGGGTATCCTGGAATGGTCTTGCTGAGGTTTCATAGGATAAATGAGATCTAGATCAGAGCAAAATGACAGCTAGCTGCAAATTAACTTCGAGAAACTATCAAAAAATGGTCTAGTTTTTTTCAATTTTGCACTAAAAATCAAAGGAAACGGCTTTCACTTCCCTAAACTCCGGGCTCATAAATAGCATTTTTGTGCAAACTCGGCTCCGTCTCAACCCCTTTAACCTTCCAGAAATCTCCCAGAAATCGAAAGAAAACCCTAAGAAACTGCCACAGAATCCCAAGACATATGGTACGACCGTTGACCAAGGCGTCCAGTCGTCCTTGGATGTCAGTGTCCCTTGTTTTCCTCTTCTGTGTTCCTCACAAAGAGCATAAAAATTTCGAAATAGCACACAGTCAGAGAGACCGGGGGCGCCGCCCCCTTCATCTATCCCTCCAATCGATCTCGTTGTTGTCGCCGTTTCGATCAAGGGCATTCCAACAGTGACACAGGAAAAAAGGAAAAGAGAGAGGAGAGAGAATGACTGGTTGTGGTTTTTCCAAAATATCTAAATGGGCGGAGTCTGGAGGGTGGACGACGGGGCGCGCGCGCGTTGCTTTTTGTCATTGAATAGGAGAGGAAGGACGAAAAGGACAATGGGATTAGTGACCGAACTTCTTTTTTTTGTTTCGAAAGTTTGAATTGGCAGGAAGAGGAGGATTTAGATAGCTAGGTTAATCCACCTCTACCGTAGGACTCGGGTGCTAGAGCACGTGGAACTTTGCCAAAAATGGCTGACACCCCATTACACTTGAATGGGTCTGTCCTTTCTCTTTGGCACCGCGCCATGTGGAGCTGCCTCATCCTTCATTTGCAATATCTCGAATTTCATCGAGAAAAAAAGGCGTGAAAACCGCCGCCACCAAAAAAACTGGTTCCCCCTTCACACAGACCACCAGGTTTTGTTCATCAGCATCTCAATTAGTTCATCCAATCTATCTGTACGAAGCGATGGGGTGGTGGTTATTTGCATAAACCAGTCGAGACGAGAGGACTGACGGGAAGGAAAACAAAACACTTACCGTTTTCTTCCATTTTTCTAAGGCCAGTAGCTTCTCTTAGATTTTCAGAGAATTTCAGACGAGAATAAAACGATATGTATGAGAATAAAGGAATGGATGAGGAAGAATTGTTCCGAGAAGAAAAAAGTGGGCGGTGCAGAAAAAAAATTAATGGGGTTTTGATTGTTTTTCCGTCCCGTTTGAAACTATGCTATGATTCACCACTGGGAAATTTCCAGAGAAACTGTGTACTAAAATCAATATTTTATGATTGTGAAACGTACTGAATTGTCGAAAAATTCTGCGCGCGCGCCGCCACATCATGGTGGGAAAATGGAGGAAAGTGAAAGCGTATTTGTGTTGAAAAATGGGTGCAAACAGCAGAAAAAAAACACCGTCATCGTTGGCAAGAAGAAGAAGAAGAATACGACGCCGGAAGCATTGAGGAGAGGACTATTGACGCGGAATGAATTGGGAAAAAGATCTTCTTAGGGGGGAGGAGAAAGAAAATGTTGCATTTTTTAGACATGTCACAGATGCGCCTCCTTTTTTGCAATGGCTAACTCTTGTAACTCACATTGGGTCCGAATTGTTCAATTTTTATAATAGAATAATCAAATAGCGCTTTTTCAATAGTAGAATTGTCATTCAACATGCACAATAGCATGAATGTGGAAAGCGAAAGAGAGAAACGGGCGGTGCAAAACTTTATGAATATTCGATTTGATGACTACGTGTATCTGTTTATAAATATTTGTGGGTTAGTAGTGTTGGACAACTAAATAATATGGAAATTGATCATATTTTGGTCGGGACTGACGAATTTTGGGAAAAACGGAGATATTTTTTAAAAACAAGCTGGAAATGGCGGTTTCCCGTGATTTTCTGGTAAGATTTGCAGATAATTGCCTTGAGATTTGAAATTAGAAAATTGGAATTTTACGGCTTGAAAATTGCCAAAAAAGTGCTAAAATCGTTCAATCGCCTCAACTTTTTCGGAACGAAATACGCAGAAAAAAACAGAAATTTTCGATGAAAACGAAAAAAAAAGACCACATTTTTGATAAATTTTGCTGAAAATGAATTTCGCGCTTAGGTTTTATTTGATCTTCCATTATTTACCGTATTTTTAATTTTCTTTTCACGTTTTTGGCGTTTTTCCGTAGATTTCCGGGGAATCCCGACGGATTTTGCTTGCGCCGCCCATGTTGAAATCGCATGGGTCCCGCCGCGACGAAACTTGGAGGCTACTGTATCATTTTTTCTTCGACATTCGAATCGAATTTTCGGAGGAATTACACAGAAAAATCAGCAATTTTCCAATTAGTTCGTTCCTTTGAGGAACGCTTGTCAAACCCATTAGTTCAGGCTAATACGACACGTCTGGCGGTGTGTGGTTTCCGCTTTAAAGGGAACTAATGCGGCAAAAAAGAAATCAGAAAGCGAAAAAGATAGATTAGACTTCAAAATGATGGATAGGCATGGAAATTCTTGATTGACACTGAAATCTTCAAACTGACACCTCATCGAATGTTTTACGAACAGAAGTTTTGAACAAACTCTGCCCCCACCGAATGCAATATATTTGAAATCGAGTAAGTAAGTGCTATTGACATATCGATGTCTTTACAGAGAAAGAGACGGCGCAACAGGCCCAACCAACAGGACAAACATAAATATTACAAGTATTGTGAATTGAAATTGAAAAGACTGCGATGAGAGACAAGGCAATAATGAGAGAGTCAAGAGAGAAAGAGAGAAACCCCAAAAAAAATTTTTTTTTGGAAAAAGTGGGAGACTAACACTGCCAACTTGTAACTTTTTTGTTTGCCATTTTTCTTTGGGTTTTTGGAGGGAACAAAAAAATTGGAAGGCGATATAAAATCTATAGCATAGAGTGAGAAAAACAACCGTTAAAATGGAGGCTGCCACCACCTAAAAATACACAAAAACAAGGAAGTTCTCGATAGAGGAAAAACAGGAGAGAGGGAAGGCGCTTAATTTTATAAAATTAATTGGAAATTGTCGATGCTGGAAAAGAGAATTGAAAATGCACGACTTTCGTAAAAATTCTGCAAAAATCACCGGGAACTTTGTTCAAAAGCGGACTTCAACAGCTAAAATCTTGCATTACCGCTGAAACTTTGTCGTCGTTTTCATGGAAAATTAGGAAAACTAGGCACAAAAATTGCAAGAAAGCACCCAAAATTCACAGTTTTAGGCCGAAAAAAGCTTGATTTCGATTATTACAATTTATATTTAGGCGTAAAAATTTAATTCAAGGGGGCCTCTTCCTGGTTCTCATCAGAGCGAATAAAACTATGCCTAATGGGGTTATTCAGGGGTAGCGAAAAATTAATTTTTCGCTTCTTTTGCCTTATTCTGGGGTAGCAAAAAATTAATTTTTCGCTTAGCAAACAATTAATTTTTCGCTTGGTTTTTCTCGTCCACCTCTTCCATTCCAACGAG
>GL379991.1:54534-102110 GCA_000143925.2 Caenorhabditis brenneri
GGCATGTGCACGTATCCACTATTCGTTGAAAATGGTGACATTTTCTGGAAAATTTTTTTCTCGACGAAAAAAATTTTTTTTCCTGATGTTAATGCTTGATCAATTAGAGCAACTTGAGAGCTATTTTCACGAATTTTTTCAAATTTTTTCGATCACCCAGAGGAAAGTTACAAAAAGTGCTCATTGCGGCCGTTCTCGAAAAATGAGCACTTTTACACCTATCTACAGAAACTAAATTTTTTTGAAAAGTTCATCAAAAATGCTACAATTTGTTTTTTTGACTGTCCAAATTGATCAATTTTGAAGCAAGTTACGAATTTTTGACGAAAACCTCAATTTTTCGGAAATTTGGTACCTTCAGACCGTCATAACTTGGGAAAGGGCGTTTTCCGCAAAATTTCCTTTTGCACTTTTTCTAACCCTGGGGTGGTCGAATTTTTGCCCCCATAACCATTTGGATTTTAGTATATCATTTCGCAGTACTTCCTTGTTAGTGTTTTCAGACGGGACGCGGTCTGCAAGCGGTTTTTTTGCCGCAGATCTGCGCTGCGGCACTTTCCGGATCGGCAAACCTCACCCCTCGCCCATGCCTGATTCGAACTTACAAAACTTTTTGGCGGGAATTCAAAATTTGAAAAACTTGGCGAGAATTTGAATTTTCGAAGTGTATCACTTCAGAAGAAGGCTTAGGTGCATCACTTCTCAACAATTAAAAATGGGATCGAGCATGGCAAATTAAGCCCCCAGGCGGCACCACCAACTGGTAACAAGCTGAAAAAAGGAAACCATAAAAAGAAATCATTGAAAAAGTTTATTCGCAAAAAAGGAACTGTACACAACCCGTGACAATTAAAAATTAAAGTTTTTTGTTCATTTTGTTTTCACAGTGGAATCAACCTGATACAGGTGGTTAAGTACTAGACATTGAAGTATCAAATGAGGATTGACGATTCAAAAGAATCGTTGGCGGAGGGAAAGAAGGAGATGATGGAGTTGAAAGAGAAAGTGATTGAAATGGTGAGGACACGGACAAATGATGAGTTGAGAGGGATGTTGAAAGAATGGGTTTGAAGGCTGATAACTCTCCGGAGCCTATTTCCACAAGGGCCGTCGGATCGACAATCTTCGGTGGCAGGGGAGAGGTGCTGGCACTTCGAATCGATAGTTGGGTTAGAGGAGTGGAGACGTCGTCTGACATTGAGTGAGTACGCATGTGACGGGAGATCATGTCGCGGCGGCTCTGGAAAAAATCGGTGAGTTTCAGAAATTTTCATCCAAAAATTTTTTTTCTTATCCTAAATTGATACTAATCGGTTAAGAATTTCAAACTGAACAATTTTGTATCTTGCCATTTTTCTCTATTACTTCAATGAACTGAGATAGGGGCGTTTGAAGCTGGAGGAGAGACGCAGACAGGCTTGAGTGTCGGACTGTCTGCGTCTCTGAGAGCGCCCGGTTCGTACAAAGCTATATCTCGAGTCCTTGAGAAAATCAGGAAAGTTGGTAAGCAGAAACGTTCTGCCCTTCTCCTAGCAGCTGAGCGTTCACAGAGACGCAGACAGTCAGACACTCTAGCCTGTCTGCGTCTCTCCGCAAACTTCAAACGCCTATATCCTGATTCATTGAAGAGATAGAGAAAAGTGGTAAGAAAGAAAAATGATCAGCGTAAAATTTTCTATCGAATGGTATACAACTTGATGTCGGTTCCCAAAAAAAAATTTTGGAGCTTTTTCCAACCCTGCGTCAAGTCCAACGCAAAGTACGCAAACCCCAAAAATTTTCGAACTCACCGCCGAATAATTACACAATGGACACGCATACGGTTTCTCTCCGGTATGAGTTCTCAAATGAGTCGATAGATGATCACTTCGAGAGAATACCTGGTTGCAAGTGGGACAGCTGTAAGGTTTAGCGCCTGTGTGGAGACGCATATGCCTGGAAAACACTGAATTGATGGGTGCCCTTCTATTAGAGACTCACCTCGTTAGCATGTCACTCCTCGCAAAACTTTTAGGACACATATTACATTTATGAACTTTCGACGCATCGTCTAACGTGCAACTCCTCTGTCGGTGCCGTGAGGCGATGTGCTTTGCAAGACGGTCATGGACAGCGAAGGCCTGAAACTCTAATCAATCGATAAAGAAATATTTGATCTACCATACCTGTCCACAAAGTGTACATGGATATTGCATTTGTTTCGCCCGACTCGCTTCATCTCTCATTATGAATGCTGAGTCATCCTTGCTCTTCGGTACCACTTTGACGGGTCCTGGGGCGGAGAGGGTGGAACAGTCCTCTGCGGACCGGGCTGTTAGGAGATTGTACATGTTACTCGCATTTTGAATGGCGAAGATTTGATCACGAGCCCAATTGCTCACTATCGAGTTGGCCTGGAAATAGGAGGGGTATTTTTGAAGAACGAGAGACGCAGACAAGCTAGAGTGTTTGGCTGTCTGCGTCTTTGCGTACTCTGATCTATCTCGGTTCACTATACCAGCCGAGATAGAGCCGTTTGAATTGAGCGCGCGCAGAGACGCAGATAGTCAGACGTTCTAGCCTGTCTGCGTCTCTCACCAAGCTTCGAACGCCTGTGTCTCGGTTCATTGGCAGAATAGAATAATTTGTCAAAAGGCAAAAACAATCAACATGAAATTTCCTATCGAATGGTATAATTATTGTGGGAATTTCGGGAAAAATTTTCCTATAATAAAACTTTTTTTTTCAATTTTCAAGCCTTTGCGTACCAATCGATAGAGCATTTTATGCTGATCATTTTTGTCTCTTTCTATTTTTTCCTATCTCGTCAACGAACCGAGATATACGCGTCTAAATTCAAGGAGAGACGCAGACATGCGAGAGTGTCTGGCTGTCTGCGTCTCTCCTTACGGCTAAGTGATGGCAGAGAAGCAAGCATTCAGACGCTCTCTGTCTTTTTCTCGAGTTTGTTTCTGTTTGAGGTTAGAAGAGATGCAGACAGGCTAGAGTGTCTGGCTGTCTGCGTCTAGTGGCGAACTTTGAACGCCTGTATCTCGGTTCAAAGACAAGATAGAGAAAAACGGCAAGAGACAAAAATGCTCAGCATCGAATAATCTATATCATAGTACAAAAAAAGTGAGTCCTCACCGCCTCAATATCCTCCTTGTTCCCCAATCCCGACGTTGGCCTCAACAACCTCTGCTGCTCGACCTCCTCCCTTTCAGTGGTGGTCGGTGGAGGTGTACTACTACTTCGCTTGATTTCCCCACCGAATTTGATGGGTTTTTTGGAGTAGCACGGTACTGAAATGGTGGAATTGGCCAGGAGACGAGCATCGTCGGTCTGTGTTGGCTGCATGTCGGATTCGGAGCGACTTCGTTCTCTGCAACGGCTTGAACTTAGAAAATGGGATGCGCCTTCAAATTTGGGTTTACCTTGAAAGTTCATAAGCAGCTCCCACTGATAGCAAATGGTTCAGGTTGGTGGTACTGTGACCCAGGGAGGAGACTGATCGGGCATCGAATCTGGAAAAAAATCTCTCTTTCTCAGACAAGGCTAGAGTGTCTGCGTCTCTGCGCGCAAATTTCGCGTGAGGGGAGACGCAGATAGTCAGACATTCTAGCCTGTCTGCGTCTCACGCCCAACTTCGAACGCTTTTATCTCGCTTCATTGGAGAGATAGAAAGATGCGGTAAGAGACAAAAATGATCAGCGTGAAGTTTGCTATCGATTGGTATATAAAAATTATAGGAAATCTCGAGAAAAAAAAACTCACGAAAAATGATGAAACGAATTCGGCGACAGCGAGAACGAGGGCGAAACCGAACAGGCGGTATCACAGTCGAAAGGTGATATCAACTCCTTCCCGGTCTCATCGAAATCCACACTCCTATCACGATATGCCATCCAGGAAGAGGAGGTGGAGAAGGAGGATCGAGCAGAGGATCCCAAATCCGAAGTGGCATAGTTTGGCGAGAGGCGGGCGCTGTCAAATTGGGAGGAGAACTGAAAACAGTAATTATTAGGTGTTGTTGGTGGATGAAAGGTTGGTTTTTTGGTTTTTCTTGTATGTCCGGAGCACGGGGAAACTATCTAAGAAGCTAAATCGGGCGTGGAAAACAAGGGTTTAAGCCAAGGTGGAATCGAACTCGGAATCCTACAATCCAACTTGAGAAGCGGGTAGCAAATGATAGGCTCCGATGAGAAAGACTTCTTTTGAAAATGTCATATTTGAAGAAAAAGCGGAAATGCTTTTTTGAAATCAAAACAAAAAGTTGGTATTTTGGTGTTTGCTTGTTATTTCATTAATTCAGGTGACGTATTTTTTGAATAGGAAGTTTCTTTCAGTAGTTCCTTGTTTCAGAACAGCTCAAAAAACAAAAAAAAAAACTAGGATAGGCAAGTTTCGACCATTGACGGAACTGAATCATGGACCTGATAACTGAGGAGTGGCAATTCTGGCTTTGTCAGGTCAAGAAGCGGAGAAAGTCCCCGAAACCAATCAATATGAGAAAAAACAAAAAGATTTGGCTTTACATGGAATTTAACCCGAGGCCTTGAGAACCAAAAACAAGAGCGTTAGCCACTACGCCATGGAGGCTCAGCGAACGCCTACGGCATTCCCTCTTCGCTGACCGCTCCCCCGTGGTGTAGTGGCTAACACTCTTGTTTTTGAATTTCAAGATCGTGGGTTCAATTCCATGGAGCCGCAAATCTTTTTGTTTTTTCCTTTGCGTTATGCCTAGAATGCCAGATCAACTTCCGCTTTCTCAAGAAGCGCCATAAGACATACCATCTGAATCCGCTGCATCAAATCCGCCGTTATCGCGTCCTGTGGTCCTTGTAATAGTGTTGGCGATGAGGGTATTGACGGTCCTTGTTCACATATCAATGGGCACTGAAAATCAGAGAGATTGTTGAAGATCTTTTTGGTCCCTGCCCTCAAAATTTTCTTTTTGAATTCCTCTTTTAGCTTCGGCGTTGGTTTTTAGTTTCCCTTTTAACCACCCTCCCAATGAAATTTGATCTCTTTTTTCCTTTTTTTTTCGGGAAACCGCTTTTTTTGGGAAGATTGGGGATTGGAAGGAGGAAATGGGAGAGAGGAGAGCTATGGTGCATTAGAATAAAAAATTGAAGACGAGAGGAAGAAGGTCAAAAGATCTGGAAAATAAAAGGGCATGGTTGGAAAAATAACAATGGGAAATAGTGTTTTAGGAAAGAAAAACTGAAAAAAGGTGTTTTTTTTTTAATTTTTGATACCGTAATGACGGCCTACCCAGTACGGTATGTTCAGAGCAGAATATCTCAGTTGTCTTGAGAGCTATCAAAAAAGTGGCAACTAACAAAATGTTAACAATTTATTGGTGAATGTTTTCTTAGTTGACTACTTTTTTAAAATTTCAATGGCAACCGAGATATGCTGCTCTGAACATACAGTACTGGATAAACCATTGCAGTATTTAGTGTAACATGTTCAGAACGGTATACCTCGGTTGTCTTGAGAGCTATCAAAAAGTTGTACACTAACAAAATGTTGAAAATGTTCTGGAAAACATTTCTTCGGTTGACCACTATTTGAAATTTCCAAAGACAACCGAGATATACTGCTTTGAACATACAGTACTGGATAAACCATTGCAGTATTTAGTGTAACATGTTCAGAGCGGTATATCTCGGTTTTCTTTAGAGTTATGAAAAAGTTGTTAACTAACAAAATGTTTAAAATGTCTTGGTTAATTTTTCTTCAGTTGATTACTGTTTGATAACTTTCAAGACAGCCGAGATATTCTGCTCTGAACATCAAGTACTGGAAGGGCCGACAGGACCCTGGGTAGTTGGAAAACTGATTGAGATGTAACAATCGAATATCTTTCTAACCAAACCAAAAAGTAAAAAATAAAACAAAAAACAGGATTTTTGAAGCAATTCCAGTGTGTATCGCATTGAATTTATGCGGAAATACTCCTTTTTTTTTAATTTGAGTTTTGAGTTATTTTTTTCAACTAGAAAAAAAAAGATGCTTCATTTTTGAGCCAAAAAAATCCAGGGTTAGTTTTTTTAAAATTTGAAAACCCAGTGAAAAATCAGATTCAGACTTTACAGAACTTTTCAACCAAAGTCATTCCGTAGGGCATCCCCAAAGCAATAATGAAAAGGTATAGGTACAGCACCCCAGGTCCTAAGAGTCTATAGAGTCCTAAGGTTTCAAGGGTCCCCGGATCCTATAACCTTCATCCTAAAAACCTCTCCCTCCCTTCCAGGACATCCCCCCCCCCCCCCGGGGTGTCCTGGAACGGGTGTTCCTAATGAACGGGTGTTTCTAATGAACGGGTGTTTCTAACCCCGAGGTGTTCCTAACTCTTACCTGAAACTGTACCAAAGGGGGCCGTTTCGCCGCCACCTTTTTATCATTATTCTTCTCTCCCTCCTGCTTCATACTCATATTTCTCTGTCCCTTTAAGGTTCCTTCTCGGAAGGAAAAGGAAAGGAACACAGAGCAGTCAAAAGGAAATAAGAAGACGAACGAACACGAAAACACACCCTCCTTTTTACTATTTGGTAGTAGAGGAGGGGGAGTGTCTCTTGCTTCTTTTTTTATGATGGAGGGGTTGGGTTGAGTAGTAACTGGGGGGAGGAGGGAGTATGAATATGACTGACTCCTCCGTCGGATGGTCTCTTGATAATTAACCAGAGAACGAGGGGAGCGAAAAAAAGAAATGAAGGGATAATTATTCCAATTAAAATTGCACACCCTTCCCGCTTCCTTTTTCAGAGTTAACTAGTTTTTTTTTTCTGCTCTCCTGGTGGATTACATTTGATGACGTCAAGAAAAAAAAAAGAGAGAGAGAGAGGGAGAGAGAAAGATTATGCAAAAAAGAACTGTAAGAGGATAACGGGTGGCGTGGGTGACTTTTCCGGGCGATTTTTGATCTTTTGACACAGGTGTTTTTGTGTTTTATGTTTCTTTCGGAGAAATTGAATACCTCTAATAGAAGGACATGGCTTGGATTTTTGGATAGGTTGAAATGCCTAGGAACAGCCTAAAAATAGCCTAAGAAAAGCCGCGCGCAAAAAGGTCTATCAACAGCCTCAAAATGGTCTTAAAACAGCCTGAAACCTCTACAAACTCTCTAAACAGATCACTTTATTTTTGACATTTTCAACCCAAAATTTGCAATTTTAATCCTATTTTTGAACGAAATTATAGGTTTCATCGTGATTTTTTTGTCCTTCAAAGTTCGAAATTGAATTCTGAGTGCTTATGACAAATATTTTTGAGATTGACCTAAAAGATATTTGAATACCCGCCAATTATGTTTTTTTTGGAATTGGAATGGAGGGGGTGGATGTGGGTGGAAGAGCAAGGGAGCACAACTCGAAACCTCTAATAGAAGGGTACATAACCCTCTGAGACATTGTAAAAATTGGCCTTTCTAGGCAAATTTAGGCTAACTTTAGGCTGTTTTATAAGGTTTTTGGCCTATTTTTAAGGTGATTGAAGACTGCTTTAAGCTATTTTCGGTTAGTTTTGAGCAGTTTCAGCCTGTTTCCAGGCGGTTTTGGCTTAATTTGAAATCGTTTTTGAGGCTATTCCAGTTCATCTCAGTGCTATTTTAGGCAGTTTTTTGAAGCTATTTCATGTCCACTTCAGGTTGATTTCAGATAGTTCTTAGGCTGTTTTTAGGCTATTTTTAGGATGTTTTAGGCGATTTCACGGTGAATTTAGCCTGTTTGAAATCATTCTCAGATCTATTACAGCCCGGTTCCGAGCTATTTAGGCTATTTTTGGGATTTTTTGTGCCTATTTTATGCCTAATTTTGAGATATTTCAAGCCTATTCCACCCAGTTTTCCAGAAATTCCTGATCTATATTTTCCTATATTTTTCTCTCTCACTTTTTTCGTTTCTGACTCATTTTTGATGAGTGGATGATCCACCAAAAACATATAGCTCATCTTCAACTATCATATTCATAGTTTTCTACATCTACCGTAGTCTTAGAGAGCCAAGTCATCCCTCTTCTCCCACCCCCGATCCCCCATCCATCATATCCCTCCCCTTCTGGTCCCCATCCCCAATAACTACAAAAGTATATAGACCCCCCCATTCCTCAAAAGCCAGCAAAAAAACATCATACATCATGCATCCATTCCCCTCCTCTATCCGTTTTCTTCTGGAGCCTGCTCTTTTTGGAGCTCTTCTAAAAATAGAAACGAAGAAAAAAAGAAGCGAAAAAAAAAATTTTTTTTGGAGCCATGGGGGTGTATACACACACCCTTCCACTATACAATTTTGGAGCAAAAGAGCACAAAAAAGAGCCCTTTGGGACTGAAAAGAACACTTACGGAAATGGTTGGCAGCACCAGTGCCGGCGGTTTCCTGGGTCCGGAGGGTGGTGGGGCTGGAAGTGGGGTCTCAATTGCTACTGGAGTGACGGTGGTGGAAGATGGGGTGTCTTCGCTCATTATGAAGAGATGGTTTTGGGGAATTAGAGATCTGAAAAAGTTAAAAATTGAGGAAAAATGAACGAAAATTGGGTCTCGAAGCGAAAAACGGTAGAATTTTTGGTTAGTTTCGAAGATGATTTGATGGATTATGGACCAAAAAATGCAGAATTTAGAGGGGTATTTGTGGAAAAAAAACCAATTTTTTAATGGTTTTTGGACAAAAAAATTCGAAAAGTACGAGGTATTCGGGGAAAAAGTTGAAAAAATCTAGAAAAAATCTCCCTAGGACCAAAAATCACTATGATGGCAAGAAGGTTATGATTCAGGAATCATTGAAGGGTAAAGAAGAGAAAAAAGTTCACCGGAACAGGAAATGAGCAACAAAAAAGGAGGGATGGAGGGTGGGGGAAAAGAAGAACAAGTCAGCTGAGTAACCGGAAATGTCTGGTAGGGAGAGGGAAGAAGGAAAGGTTAGAAAACAAAAAAGGGAATAAAATGAAGATCAATGGTTTTTTTTTGCTTCTGACGGGCGGGAGAGAAAAGAATACTGTATATTGTTTTGGATTTTTGAGATGGCAACTTGAAGATTGATTGCTAAATGCATACGACAAGCAAATTGCAAGTTGATATTGCGATAAACTGTTTTTTCTCAGGCAGCTTGCCTAATTTTCAGGGAAATTCTCGTTGTGCCAAAAAATTTCTCAACTTGCCCAAAAACTCCCTTAGGATCGGGACTGGAACTTCTGGAGCTTATGAGCAAGCGGAGGTGGGCCTAGTACAGCTTGTTATGGTTATGGTGATCTGCCAGACAGTTCCTGGGTTCGAGACCCGTGAAGGTAGCTAACATAGGAATTCCTAACATAAGAGCTCCACCCTCCTTTAAGGTTGGTCACCCATTCACTTATTTGCTCGTCAATTCTGACTTCGGGTACGCAAACACCATCAACCTTCATTTTTTGTACGGGAAAGGTGGACTATTTCAAAAATTAGCTATATTCAGAAATAACATTCTTTTTCGGCTTCTAGTTTTTTTTTTCAGAATGCGAGGACAACTTATGAACTGGCCTTCTCATTACGTGTTGGCAGAGGGCAGGTGCAAAACTAGATGAGTTTTTGACTTTGATCGGTTTGTTTTTCGAGGTTTTTGAGGTGTTAAAAATTAAAAATTGTAGAGTGGGAAACTTATTTATCGATTGGTATGAATATCAAGTAAGCTTGTGACAGAAAGAGCGGGTCAAAAACTGAAAAACTGAATTTTCAGTTTTCCAGATTTTTCAGTTACATTTTCTAAAACAATCCCATATGATATTTATACCAATCGATAGGAAATTGAATTTTCTATCGATTGGTATAAGTATCATACATCGTTGCTCTAGAAAAACCAGTCCGAAAATTTGGAAAATGAGTTTTTCCTAAAAATGATAGTTTTTCAGGGTTCTGACCCTATTTTGTTGAGAAAACCGTATATGAAATTTGAACCAATCGACAGAGAGTTTTTGATCTACCTGTTTTCAGCGGAGAATTTTAGGTTTCCCAAAAAATTAGTCAGGTCTCTTCACCCTATGAAAACTACGAAAAAAAACGAAAAAAAAATCTGAAAACTCAGACTTTCCTAGAAAAATGAACAAGAAACTACCGAAATTCCAATCAAATAAATACAGCTCTCGAACAGAAACATCAGGTTGGATAATCCAAAAAAATAGGTATCCCCCAAATCCGATTTCTTCATAATTCAGGAGGCGGGGCTGGGGGCTTTGTGAGGTCATCATAAAGAATGTAACCCTTACGTAAAATTTAAGTTGTGAGATTATCTTTGATATGGGTTGGAAGAGAGAAAGAGAGAGAGAAAGAGAGAAAAAGAGAAGAGATTTCTTCGACATCAAGCTGGTCTACGTAACAGGATAATCTTGAGAAGATTTTCGAGGATTTGGAGATTTGAAATAATGCCAGGGGGAGGGTATGAGTAGGTTAGATGAGACGGAAACTTCAAATTGATACAGTAAGAATTAAGAAATCGTGGTGAGACCATTTTCCTGGAGCATGCGCCTTGAAACACATTGCCGTCAAATCTAATGTCCGGTACGCAAACACCCAAAGGAAAACTGCAGAAAAAAAGGCCCATCAAATCATCTCTGACCATTAGCCAGTCAGACACACACACACCTTTTTCTGGTCATTCACTCTAAATTCCCATCTTCTAGGAAACAGGAAAAGAGCCACCCACATGGCTCTCCTAATTTCATCCTTCCGATTCAAATTTCCTTCTTATTTTTTCGTATTTTTGGCGACTACTACAAAAATGAAGATACAAAATGAGGAAGAAAAATATTTTTCCAACCAATTCTTACAATTTTAATACCATTCGGTAGAAAATTTCGTGCTGGTTGGTTTTGTCTCTTGCCATTTTTCTCTATCTCTTCAATGAACCGAGATATAGCCGCCGGAAGTTGGAAGAGAGACGCAGACAGTCAGACGCTCTAGTCTGTCTGCGTCTCGCGCCTGTTTTGAACAGCTATATCTCGGTTCATTCAAGAGATAGAGAAAAACAGCAAGAGACAAAAATGATCAGCGTGAAATTCTCTAACGATTGATACAAAAATCAAAGTGATTCCCATGAAATTTTTATGCAGAAGTTTTCTAGAAAAAAAAATATTTATGAGTAGACTTATGAGGTTTTCAGCCCACCCAAACCTCAAAAAACTCAATTTCCGCTCTCATCCAGCCACCAAAACTGATCCCGGAAATTGGATAAGAGTTCCGCTTATATAAAAAAAACTGAGTAAACCTTTTGTTAGATTTTCAGAAAGTAAAAAAAATGAGGAAAGTGGGTGGCTCCTCCTACCTGAAAAGGTGTCTTGTGGTCAAGACCAGGTGTATTATCTTTCTTCTAATCAAGTGACGACTGAGGGGATTAGATTCACCTGGACACAAGGGGTTTATGCGGGGGATGATTCTTGAAATTTCAGCTTTTTGGACCCCTCTTTCTCCTTGGCGCGGCGCCTCTTCTCCCCCGGTTATGAACGCCCTCCGCTTCCATTTTGACTTTGCAGGTGTGGCGCAGTGGTTGTGCGTTACGCTGGGGTTCGGGAGGCCGCGTGTTCGATTCCTCCTGAGTGGAATTTCTTTTATTCCTTATTTTTTTCAATTCCAAAGGACTTTTGAACTCTGATTCCACTCCCAAAAATGAGATTAGAAGAAGAAGAGTATCTTTTTTGGAAGCCTTTCTCCTCCCAAGAGACTCATTTTTTGTGCTTTATGATTCCCTTCTCTTCTTCCTTTTTGGTGAGGGTTTTGAGTTTTTGGGAGGCCCAAAGCACAAAATTCTTGAAATTTCAGTGGTAAAAAAAGAAACGTAATGAAGGAAAAGGACAATCGGTGGCAAGGGGGTCCCCTTCCAATCAGACAACAGGCGCCAGGCACCGGAGGGACAAGAGTGGTACCAGGGGAGCCGGGGGGAAGTGGAAAGAACACTTTTTGAGATTGGAAGGGTCCGGTGAAGAGGATGAGGATGAGAAGAAAAATGGGATATTGGTCAGGTAGTAGTAGGCTTTGGGAGATGGATGGGTCAAGGGGAAGAGGAGATAAAAATAGGATTTTTTCTTAGTTTTTTTTTAGTTTTTTCTCTGAAAAAAATTCTGGAAATACTAGATACATTAAGGAGTTCAACTAAAACTGAAGTTAAGAATTAGTAGATCAAAAAATTCTCTATCGATTGCTATAAAAATCATGCATAGTTGTGCTAGAAAATTAGGATCAAAATGTTGAAAAATAGGTTTTGTGTCATTTTCTTCTTTTTGGACCAGTTTTTCTGAATAAACCTTTTATGAAACTGATACCAGTCGATAAAAAGTTGAATATTCTATCGATTGGTATAAAAACCATATCAGGTTGTTTCAGAAAAATAGAGTCAAAAATAGAATTTTTGCCGAAAATTTGTGTTTTTTGCCATTTTTGATCCAATTTTTCTGATAAAACCGTACATGGTTTTCTGATTGAGCAATAGAAAGCTCAATTTTCTATCGAATAGTATAAACTTCAAGTAGAGTTGTTTCAGAAAAATAGAGTCAAAAACAAGAAAAACTGAAAATTCAATGCTAAAAATAAATTTTTCCTGACACAACCCTACACGGAACTCATAACAATTGAAAAATAATTTTTGATCTACTAATCCTTTTTTTGAAATTCTAGGTTTATGAAAAGAGCCGCCGTCAGGAACTTTCCATCGTAGACCAATTTCCGGGATCAACTGGATTAGGCTAGTGGAATGAGGAAATAATACTTTTTTTGAAATGAAAGCGCACCCGAAAAAATGTCAATTTGATTTTACAGGCAGCAAAGAAAAAATCTTAAAGAAAAAGCTTTTTTGATGTATCAAAACCTAGAAACAAACTACAAAAAAAAGCAAAAAATTCTAAAATCTAGTTAATTTAACAAAATTATTTGGTCCTAAAAATTCAATTATGAGTAAGAAACCACCACCCCCGTCCTTTTGAAATCGAAGGTCAGCAAAGTTGGCTTTACCAAAAATTCAAAAAAAAAACCTACAGGTGCATTTTGGTTAAAAATAGAAAAAAGTTTGAAAAACTGAAAATCGATCTAAAAAAAATTATGAAATTGGCTCAATTATTTCATTGAACCCTAGTCTAAAGCTCATTAAAATAATTGGCAATTTGAGAGGGGATAATTAGGTGAATGGGCAATTTTTGAAACCATTAATTAATAACTGCTGAAGCTGTCTATAAAGTTGTTTCAAAATTTTTGTTTTGGGGGTGCTTTTTTATTTCGAAAATGGTTTTTCACAAGAATTCAACTGCCTAATCCAAGTGATTCAGGGAACTTGGTCTATGAAGAACAGTTCTTTCGAGAAACCTGGGATTTTTGATTAATTGATTGGTAGATCAAAAAATTCTCTATCGTTTGATATAAATTTCATACATGGTTTTCTCAGAAAAATAGCGTCAAAAACCTGAAAAATTATCATTTTGAGAAAAAAACTCGTTTTCCAGAATTTTGGACTGAATTTTCTTAAGCAAAGATATATGATATTTGTATCAGTCGATAGAAAATTCAATTTCCTATGGAATAGTAGTAAAATCATATAGGTTTGCATTAAAAAAAATAGAGAAAATGTGAAAAATTGAATTTAAGCACATAATTTTTAGATTTTCAGGTTTTGGGCAAATTTTTCTGTAGCAACTCCTTATGATATTCATACCAGTCGATAGAAAATTTAATTTCCTATCTATTGGTATAAAAATAATATGGGTATGTATTAGAAAATGTAAAGCTAAAAGTGAAAAAATTGAGTTTTACCGCTGAATCTTCAAAATTTCAGTTTTTTGAACCAATTCTCTGAAAAATTAGGATTTTCAGAAATTTAGAGTCAGGTGTAATCTATAAAAACAAAAAAATTTTGGACTGTCTTAAAGGGTTTTTCAAAAATTGAGTTTCATAAATTTCTAAAAACTCAGGAAAAATAATCCAAAAAGGGTCATCACATGCCTCTCATCACAGAAAAGCAAAGCAAGAAAGAAAAAGAAAATCCCATTAGAAAAGGGAAAATTGAAAAAAAAAATCAGGAAATCCATCTCTATACAACATCTTCCCCCCTCTCCTCTTGAAGAAGGAAGAGCACATCGATCGTTGGTGGGGGGGGGAGCAGGAGGGGGGACAAAAAAAAGAAAAAAGAAGAAGAAGAAGAAATAGAAGAGTGACTACACATACTCTTTTCTCTCTTCTAGCTGCCAGGGGGAAGAAGGGGAGGAGTGGAAAAAAGAGAAGATGAAAACGGTGAGGAGAGGGAGTGGGGGTGGTGGTGGTTTTTCGAAAAAAAAAAGTGAGGGAGTAGTAGTCGGATGGGGAAGGGGTCCCGACTGACACTTGAGAGCTTTTTGAGAGAGAAGGGGACTCTATGGGACCCCCTTGGGCCTCTCAGTCAGGGGACACACACGCACATTTTGAATGAATAATTGGGTCAGTAGTCACACACTTCATGAATATGATATGATCCCAGGGAGGGGGAGGAGTTTTTTGTGGGTCTTAGGCTTGGTAGAGTCTCCTAACTCTCCTAAAAAGTGCTCTGAAACCTTGAGAAACCATTTCTTCAATCAAAAACAGTCCTAGAAAAAAAGCAAAAGAAATATCACACCTAGGAGAATTGAACCCAAACCCTGTCGATTACTAGCCTAGCGCACTACCACTGCGCCACGCGGGCAAAACTAAAAATTAGTGCGGAGGGCGCTGATAACTGAGGGGAAGAGCGCAAAGGAGCGCGGTGTTTCCAAAAGGGTTCCGAGGGGATTTCGAGAAGATCCCGGACAGGGAAGGGCTGAAAGTTGCCTTAAAGGCGCAGGGCGGGTCTCACCACGGAGAGAAGTGTACTGTAGGAGAGCGGTTGAGTGTGGAAATGTTTTCTTTTACTAGAAATTTTCTTTGCTGGTTTCTTTTTCCATGTTTTTCGTCAATCTGGAAAGCCAGACTTCAGCAAGAATGCGTTGAAGTACCCTAGTATTGCCCATCGTGGTGAGACCTTTCGAAACTGAGTGCCCATTCAAAGCGTTGTAGGATGTGACCTAGCCCTGACTTTCAGCCTTCAGCTTAGGTTCTGACATGGTTTCTGGAATGTATCATTTCAAAAATCCCATTTTGATGATAAGAATAGGCTTTTCAAACCAAAACCCCCCCCCCCCCCCCCCTAGAAAAAAAGCAAAATAGAATTCACCACATAGGATTCGAACCCAAAACCTCCAGCCTACCAGTCTAGCACACAACCACTGCGCCACACCGTCGAACTTCGCGTTGGCAGTAAAGGGCAGTGATAAACGAGGGGAGGAGGAAAGTTTGTCAAAAATCGGGGACACGCGACATTTTGAATGAATAATTAGGAGTCTGAATATGATATGGGGGTAAGGGAGGGGGGACTCAGTTTTTTGGAATTAGCTTATTAAGAATTCAGAAATGATGTTATATGGAATTGAGGGGAGAAGATGGGATGATGATTCTTGATGTGAATTGATGAATGAATAAGTGAATAGGGAAGAAAAGGAGAGAGAGAGACGGGTGGGGGTACGGTAGGTCAGAGATGACTTGAGTTGGAAGACGAGGCGAAAAATGGGAATGATGAGGAGAAGAAAGTTGGAGTGGGGGAGGGACTTCTGGGTCAGATTTGAGAGGCTTTGGGGATTTTTTTGGAGATTTCTCAGGTGTCAGGTAGAGGTTTTTGGGTGGGTGGGCTATCTTTCAAAGTTTTCAAAGTGTTTTTTACTTTAGATTATTACTGGATTTTTCAGCTTGACCGAGCATTTTTTCCAAGGCTCTGGGGAGATTTTTAGGAGTTTTAGAGGGATTTTCAGAGGGTTTTGGGATGAAAAATTGGGGGTTTTAGGCTAGGATTACTAAGTTTTTGGTGGGAGTTTCTGGGGTTTAGAAGAGGATTTTTGAAAGTTCAGGAGCGAGATTTTCAAGAGCTTTGATGGGATTTTTAAGTCAGAAATTACCTTAAAGGCACATAGCCTCAACTAAACTTCATTTGAGCTCACCTTAAAGGCGCAGCGTCCATACCTGTCGAAATCCAGGCCGGTCCGGGCCGGGACCAAATGAGATTTTTCGGGTGGGATCGGGCCAGGTAAGGAAAATTTTTTAACTGAAAATTGATAGCTTTTACACGGAAAGAAGCTATTTTCAGTAAATAATTTGTTTTTGTGGGAAAATAAGCTTTTTCAACATGAAAACTCCCACTTTTTCTCGAAAATTAGAAAATTGTCATAAAATTTTAGCTGAAAAATTCGAATTCTCTCAAATCCGAGCCCGCCGGGTTTCGCCGAGCCTTATTTGGACAAGTATGGCAGGGTCCCTTTCCAGAAAGAAAAAATTCGCATGCGCCTTTAAGGTGAATTGGGTCGGGTTGAACAAATTTGGCCCCATCCATATAGCCGCAGGCAAAAAACTCCAAAATGTTTTCCTGTTTAATGAGAAACCTCAGAGAGAATATTGAAAATATAAATTTTTGCTTTTTTCAGCAACCAACTTTATGTGTAGGTTTATAATGAGTACTGTAGCTCAGGACCTAATTTTCAGAATTAAATTTCTTCCAGCAAAAACATGTTTTTTTTTTCATTTTTCGATTGGAATGAGTCACTGGCAGGAAGGGAGACCCGAATTCTAATTAGTAGTGGGAGGTATTTTTTCTTGCAAAGACAATTTTTTGTAGCTCACAAAAAATGAAAAAAAATTCGGAAAAAAATTAATTTTTTTGTGTGACAATAACAAAAGGCCGGTTTTTCGGAAATGAGTCATTTTTTCGAAATTGGAGTCGTTGAAGAAAAAATTCAGAGAACAAAAAATATGACCGGTATTTATATTAGAGAAGCAGGGACTAAAAGAAAAATGTAAAATCGTCAAGTCTGACGCAAAGATTTTCAAATTTTTTTTAAAATTTTCTTCCAATAGATAGAGAATTTCATGCTGATCATTTTTCTCTCTTGCCATTTTCCTCTATCTCGTCAATGAACTGAGATATAGCCGCCGGAAGTTGGGAGAGAGACGCAGAGAAGGCTAGAGCGTCTGCCTGTCTGCGTCTCTCGCGCCTTCCAACGACAATATCTAGGTTCATTGAAGAGATAGGGAAAAGTGACAAGAGACAAAATTGGTCAACGTGAGAAGCTCTATCGATTGGTATAAAACTTGGGGAAAATTAGAAAAAAAAATTTCGGAAAAAAGTATGAAACCAAAGTTAATTAATTTTGCAAAAAATCTTCAATTTTTACACCAAACATCTATAGAAGAAGTGCAGTCATCATGTCATTTCCAGACCTCTTCCTTCAAGCTCCGCCCCTTTTCTCTCTCTCTCTCTCTCTCTCTCTCTCTTCTCAAAGAACATATAATCTGTTTTATGTATTCCAGAACCAAAAGTGATATGAATGAATGAAAAAAAAAACTTAATGATCTTCCTTCTCATCCTTTTTCTAATTCATCCGATTGACGCACATTGACGAGAGAGGGGAGGAGGGGACGGAGGAAGGATAATCCATTTCTTTTGGAAAAAATGAAAAAAATGGGATGAATAAGATGAAGAATTATCTGATCAAAAATTGGAAATTTCAGCTTTTGTAAAAGATTTTTTAGACAAAAAATGGGTCCGTTTTTGGAGGAACCGAGTCAAATTTATGGGTTAAAAACCGAGGAAACTTGTCTGAAAATGACTGAAAATTGGAGCAAAAGTTCCAGAATCTCGCCTGAAGATGAGCATTTCTGGTCAAAAACTGCTAAAACTTGATGTTAAAAACTCCGAGAAACGGTCTAAAACTTACGAAAATTAGATCTTCAAACGCTCAAATTTAGGCTTGAAAACACTCACAAAAAGACCTGAAAATGACAATTTTTGTAGCATAAACCCCTAATTCTTATCGTATGTCAACCTCTCAAAATGGGGAAAATTGTAACCAAAATCCAGAATTTCCAGTGAAAAACCGTTGAAAATCGTGTTAGCTGTGGATAAAAATGATGAAATATGGAGCTGAAAGCGGGGCTGAAGATCGATAACTCTTAACTGAAAAATCGTTTGAAATAGGTCTGGAAAACCTTGAGTTTGGGGCCAGAATGGGTGCCAAAACTTTTGAAAAACGGTGAGAAAATCATATTTTCCAATTGCACAAAACGTGACCCCTACCCCTTTGACCAATACTTTATAACAACCAACCATCTGAACAATGAACATTTCTGAGGTTTTTCTTCTTCTTCTTCTTCGAAAGATAAAAAACAAAAAAAGATGCCGGAAGATACTGTTGATGAGACACTCAAAGTTGGAACTATTGTCGGAAAGAGATATAAGGTAACTGGGAACGGTCTTTTCGAAACCAGACGTTTTGAAACTTTGACATTTCGCGACTGGAAAATGACACGAAATAAGCCACCCGATAGTAGCATGCGCGCCTTTAAACTTAACGAAACAACGGTTTTCGTCAAATTTCGTCCATCTCTGCTTCAATTTTTCGTTCTCTCAAATGAGTATACTAAAATGTTTTCCCGGAACTAAAAGGTTCTGATCAGTAGGATAAAAAGAATGAAGGATTTTCTTGAAACGTCACTAACAGCTTGATTTCACAATCCTGAATTTTGAAAAAGACCAATGTCTTTGAGATGTCAAAAATAATCAGCTAACATATAGATAAGCAGCTTTTCGACTTCTTAGTGATGCTTGTCTCTACATTTCACTGAATCCCACCAAATCCATTTCTGTGATTTCTGTTTTGTTTCGTTAATCGTTAAGCAGACACAAAATCTAAGAATTGTGATTCCTCAATTATCCTAAACGGGAAACTATTTCGAGAAAAATAAAAACAATTTCAATGAATCCAGAAAAGAAATCATTTTTCTTAATCGAAGTGCTCCCAGGGTGTTCCCCAGAGTAAAACTGACCCAACTAGTAACGGGTACTTCCGAAGTACCTGGCGATGACTTTAAAATTTCAGCCGGATCGAAATTAAGCCACATTTTCATGAACCTGTTCTGGAAGCTTACTGGGAGGTTAGGTACAACACGGGTCTAATCTAAACAGTTTTGGTCGCACTTGTGACGGGCCGGACTTTCCCAGCAATTTTTTTTTCAAGGGCCCGGCTTGGCCCGCTCGCCTTTGACGGGCCTGAAAGATTACCGCAAATTTTTATGAATCGAAAAAAAATTTCCAAATTTTGTGCTCTAGGGTTATATTGAGCATAAAAACATTAGTGTGTGTCTTTGAAGCATTTTACACCACTTTTTTCAAAGAAAAAATTCAAATTTTTTTGAATCCCGACCGCCAGGCGGGCCAGACTTCGGAAGTTGTCGGTCCGGCCCGGATCGGGCCTTCCGGGCCGGGTCGAAATTCCACATGTATGCTAGAACCGATCCTAGGAATTCCAAAACCTGTCTGATTACCACAAAACTCTCATTTTCCGTTAAAACATTTCAAAATCCAGTTTCCTGGTCCACTTGGGCCCGTAAGTAATCTCTAACACGTGTATATCATTGAATGAATGACCAAATGACACCCAACCACGTGGCCCTGCCCTCCTCCCATCTGGTAATCCGGATTAATCGCCTAAGCATGCTCATATATACATGACAAGAAAAAAAGCAATATACATAAGAAACCACACGACTTTTAGAATGAATATGTTTCAGAATGTAAGAAGGGGGAGGTAACAAAATTGAATAATTCGGTGCATTATGACGTTTTTGGAACAGGTGTTGAGAGTCTATTTGAGTCAATGAGGCAAAATGAGGAAGTTTTTGATCGATAATCTCGTTAGAATTTTAGTGACGTAACATCTTTGTGCCTCCCTGTCTGCGTCGGAACCGGTGCGTACAGAGACGCAGACAGGCAGACGCTCTAGCTTCTCTGCGCCTCTCTCTTCTCTTTGAGCGCCTATATCTCGGTTCCTAGGAGAGATAGAGAGAAGTAGCAAGAGACAAAAATGATCAGCGCCAAATTTTCTATCGATTGGTGTGTACTGTGATTAGAACAAAATATTTTGACACTGTTTTTCAACCAAAGTTGCCCTTCTATTACAGGTGACTCAAAAACTCGGTGAAGGTGGGTGTGGATCGGTGTTCAAGGTGGAGGACATTGAGGACAAGGGACAGCAGTACGCGCTGAAAGTGGAGTTTAACAATCCGAATTCGGGAAACGTACTCAAAATGGAGGTTCAGGTAATACGATTAGGAGACGCAGACAGCCAGACGGTATACTCTGTCTGCGTCTCTTGCCCGTAACTGCCATTTAGCGCGCAGAGACGCAGACGCGGCTAGAGTGTCTGCATGTCTGCGTCTTACGTGCGCACCCTTTTCACGAGACGCAGACACCCAGACACTCTAACTTCTTAGATTCTCTCCCTAATGGTCAACAAACGACACGTGGCAAAGTGCGTGGCGAGTGGGAAGAAAGAGAAGTACTCGTATATGGTTATGACCCTTCTTGGAGAGAGTTTGGACTCGATTGTCAGGTACTTACCTGCAATAGAATGGCACCTATGAGCTTTGATGATTCCAGAAAACACGGACCATTCTTGAACGTTTCCAGCCAAGTCCGTATCGGAATTTGTGTGTTGTTTGGGATTAAGCAGATTCATGATGTAAGAATGTTATAAAGTTTGAATTCTCAAATAAATCGAAAATTTTCAGCTTGGCTACATTCATCGTGACTTGAAACCGGCTAATGTGGCGTTGGGATGTGTGAGTTTTGCAGTTCAAAGTTTTTTTTTTCGGATTGTGAAAACTATTTTTTATGAAGCGATAGAGAATTTCATGCTGATCACTTTTGTCTCTTGCAGTTTTTCTCTATCTTCTCTGCGAAGCGAGATAGAGACGCTTGAAGTTAGAGGAGAGACGCAGAGAAGCTAGAGCGTCTGATTCTATGCCTCTCTGCACGCGCTCATTTTGCGTAGGAGACGCAGACAACCGGATACTCTAGCATTCGTTCTCTCCTAAGTCTTGGTTTCTAGGACAGTATTCAGACGCAGACAGTTAGACACTCTAGCCTGTCTGCGTCTCTCACCAAGCTTCAAACGGCTGTAACTCGGTTCATTGAAGTGATAGAAAAAAATGGCAAAAAGCGAAAATGATCATTCTGAAACTTTCTATCGATTGGTATACAAATCATGATTCGATCATTCCAGAAAGGCTCACCCGACGAACGCTACTTCCTCGTCCTGGATTTCGGTCTGGCTCGTCAGTACGTGAACGAAGAGATGGACGGAAAAAAGATGCGTCGCCCGAGGGAGAAGGCTCTATTCCGTGGGACCGCCCGTTACTGTTCAGTGTCAATGCACGATCGATTCGAACAGGGACGAGTGGATGATCTGTGGACACTGGTCTACATGTTGGCTGAGTTGAGATGTCGATTGGCGTGGCATGATGTTGATGATAAGGTAGGTGGTACGAACAACTTTTTTCTCTCGAAATTCTATGATTTTCATATCAGTCGATAGAAAATTTCATGCTGATCATGTTAGTCTCTTGCCGTTTCTTTCTATCTTGATTGCGAATCGAGATATAAGCGTTTGAAGTTGGGATAGAGACGCAGAGAGGCTAGAGCGTCTGGCTGTCTGCGCGCGCAAAGACGCAGACAGTCAGTCACTCTCGCATTCCCTGCGCCTCTCTCTAGTTCAAATCGCTCTATAAGCAGCTAGAGATCATTCCCAGTGCGCAGCTCAGAGACGCAGACAGTCAGGCGCTCTAGCCTGCCTGCGTCTCTTTCCTAACTTTGAACGGCTATTTCTGGGCTCACAGAGAAGATAGAGAAAAACGGCAAGAGACAAAAATGATCAGCACAAAATTCTCTATCGATCAGTCCTAGTCTAGAGTGTCTAGCTGCCTGCGTCTACTCAAGTCAAAAATCAGGCTTTTTCGCTCATTTCACCCCTATTTTACTGCCATTTCCAGGTCGAAATATGTGAAATGAAACGAATGATCTCGGATGGTGACCTATTCGCAAAGTCTCCCGTTCAAATGTTGGATTTTGTGAAAGTCGTCCGAAACACCCAATTCTATCATCGTCCGGACTACGAAAAACTGTATAAGCTGTTGGAGGATGTGATGAAGAGTGCCGACTATAAATGGTCGGATCCGTATCATTGGGAGCCGGAGAGAAAGAAGAAACCGTCTTCTGGATTGGCTCGTCTCGGACGGAAGGGGGTCACCACTCCCACTAAAGAAAGTGCTGAGGGTGGAGCCCAGGCACCCCCAGAGACACCATTTTTCACGTTGGAAGACTTTCAGTCGAATCCTATTGGGTTTTAGTGAGATTTAGATGTCTGTCAGTCCGTGTTTCTGTATGTCTAGATGAATGATAACACTTTGTACTTTTATTGAATGTCTGTCTTTATGTCTGTATGTCCAGGATATCTGAACTTCTGGAAATGCATGAGAGGTACCTGATTGACCATGTGTCTGTGCTTATGGATGTCTAAATGTCCAATACTATGCCCAGATGATTTTGTCTGTCTGTGTGTCTGTATATCCGAATATCCGGTAACGAAGGAGAGGTAGTTCCAATTGAATATCTGTCTGTGTGTCTGTTTTTCTGGGTATCCGAGAACTTTTCCGTCTGTCTATGTGTTCAAATGTCCAGATGTCCAGCGAAAGAGCTATGTCTGTCTGTTTGTCCGTATGTCCCGGATATCCAGTCATAAAAAATTCGATGTCTGTCTCTATGATCAGATATCCAGATGTCCAATTTGATTTTCTTGTCTGTCTGTGTGTCTGTTCATCCGGATGAGCTTCAAATTGTATTTTTTATTTTCAGAAATCATTATTAACAAAAACAAAAAGAATTAATCATCACACTCCGGCCGGTAGATTTTGACTTCCATTGGCTGAAAACAAATTTTGTAATAATCTTTTTTGTATTCCAACTCAAAAAACAGAGCTATCGCCAAATTTGAATACTTCACTTACATCATCAACAACTGTTCCATTGATAGGAGATGTGTCATTGAAAGTGGAGGAGGAGGAGCCATCATCGACTACGGTAGGTCCCTCTGGTTGGGATTCGGAAGCATCGGCATTTTGTTCTGGAAGTTCAAGATTGATTACCTTAGAGGCGCATGCGATAAGTTTTTGGGAAGGTCTCACCGCAAAGTGGATTTCTACTGTACATTACTGTATTACTGTACATTCTGAACTACGCAAAATATGAGGTGGATTCTCAATTGCTATGAAATCTTCTACTATTTTTTCAAGTGCTACGGGGTGATCAATTGCTATTACCTCAAACACTATTTTGACTCATGTGCTATAGATCTAGTGCTGTTTCTCGATGACAATAGAACATGGAAAATAGCACTTGAGACAAAAGTCAAAGCAGTTCAGACGTTGAGAATGATAGCGCTTGGCAAAAGCACCTTCCCAATAGCACTCGAGGAAAAAGCAGTTGAGTTTTTGCCATTCTATGAGGCGCCTAAAGTTAATTCCAACACCATTTTTGAAAAACTCACTTTGAATACAAGCCTTCCGTATCTTGTCCTTCTCCTCTGAATCCCCAACTTGTCGATCAATCTTTGTTTCGTAGCCAAATGGACTGCCATCCACTGCCTGTATTGTGTTTTGTGGTGGGAAGAGGTATTCAATATCTGTATTAGGTAGATCGATAGAAAATTTCATGCTGATCATTTTTGTCTCTTGTCATTTCTCTCTATCTTCTCTGTGAATCGAGATATAGGCCTTTTAAGTTAGGGGAGAGACGCATACAAGCCAGAGTGTCTGACATTCAGCGTCTCTGCACGCACTAGCTGATGGACAAGAGCAAGGGGCCTCTGTGCCTTATCCTAACCTTGTTTCGAAAAACCGAGGTGGATCCTTCTGAATATGGCTGAGGCGCTTCTGTTGTTATGAGAGAGGCACAGACAGGTTAGAGCGTCTGACTCTCTGCGACTCTACATCTCTGCGTGCGCATTCCAAACAGCTATATCAGTTAATGTTTGAACAGAGATTCTTGGAGTTCGGAGAAGAGGAGGAGAGACGCAGACAGTCAGGCAATCTAGCCTGTCTGCGTCTCTCCTCCCAACTTCAAGCGCCTATATCTCGCTTCGCAGAGATGATAAAGAAAAGTGGCAAGAGACAAAAGTGATCAGCTTTGAATTTCCTATCGATTGGTTTAAAAACTCACTTTTGATCTCTATGGGAAACGCTGCCACAATAACCACTCCCAGGGTTAATACCACCAAAACTGTCACTGTTTTGTAAAAGAACATTCTCGAAACTCTGAAAAATTGGAATTATTTTTGAAAAAAAGTTCCTGTTTTCGGTTTTCCGTTCTCTCTTTTTATTCTCTTTTTTATGATGTTAGGTTAGTCATCAAAATAGAGAAAAGAAGGTGGGTGATGTGTTTTTTCCAACACCAGAATGGAATGGAATTTAATTGAATTTAATTGAAGTGGAATTTAGAAAAAGAAGAAGAGTGAGTAGGAGGAGTGGGATGATTCAGGGAAGAAATTAAATGGAAATAGGAGAACAAAGAACTTGGAATTCCTGGGAAATAGAAGAGCGAGTCTGTATGGGGGGCCTCATGTTCGGAGCAGCCTATCTCGATTGTCTTTGAAGCTATCAAAAAATAGTCAACTACAGAAATGTTAAGCAAATTATTTTAGATATTTTGTTAGTTAAAAGTTTATTTATAACTTTGAAGCAAACCGAGATATGCTGCTCTGAGCATACATTACTGGGAGTGGCCGAACTACAGGGTTTACGGTACTGGTATCGATGTTGACCGATTTTGAGCCTGTTTCAAACCATCTTGCAAGACATTTCTGTGGTTTCAAACTCCGGGAATGAAAGCAAAATGAATTAATCACAATTTATCAAATGATACGTTTTTTTCACCAAAATACTCCATTTCAATATGAAATTCGCAGAAAAATTTGAGCATTCAATTGCATGTCAGAAGAATTGTAAGCTGACTCTCATGGAATTTGTTTTGTGGATTTTTCACTAATGTTTAGAATAATTTGCTCAACATTTCTAAAGTGAACCGTTTTTCAGAATTTCCAAAAGCAACCGAGTTATACTAATAAAAAGGTTATCAGTTGTCTTTGAACCTATCCAAAATTTTTCAACTAGTAAAATGTTCAGAATGATTTGCTCAACATTTCTCAATGAACCGTTTTTCAACATTTCCAAAAACAACCGAGATATACTGCTTCCAAAATGCAGTACTGGGTGTACCGAAACTACGGGGTTTAAGATATATCGTTTCAGAGAGGCAATCAACAGGGGAAAAAGGTTACTTTTTTTGATTTTCTTTGGATATGGACACGAAAGACGATCTTGACAAAATTCATGTGAGAATAAGAAAGGATATGATAAGCAGGATTAGTGGGAGGTGGATGACCTAGATGTTTTTGTCCTTTTTCTTTTTCCCCAGTATGGTGTTAGGTTGAGAGATTTCAATTCGATGCTGATGTTTAGGAGAAATCGTTAAAAATACCTTATTTTCCATATATTTTCTTTTTTTTTCAGAATGACACCCGCAGAGCTAATCGAGAAACATCCAAAAACAACTCTTAAAAAAGCCACAAAAACCTGAGGAAACTAATAGAAAAAACAAATCCACTAAAAGCAATTTGGAATGATGATGGAAAGGAAACTAAAAAACCACTTTTCCCGAAAGAGAGATAGAGAGAGAGAAAATAGAGAAAAAAGGACTCTCAAAAGTGTTTGTTGTTCGATTCTTTAGTCTCTATCTCTCCATTTCTCAAGAAATAGTAGAGGGTAGGAAGACCTTCCGGTTTTATCGCCCCGTCTCTTTTTTTTAATGTCTCCCCTTCTTCTCAAGTTTTGTGTCAGCTGTGACATTAAAGGGAATGAAGGAGAGGTTACGAAATTAGTTGAGAAGTTGCGAGACCACTCAAAAAAACTAAAAAAAAAGAAAAAAGAAAAATGCGGAGGGTGGGAGTCGAACCCGCGACCTTCCGCACGTTGGACAAGCGCGCTAGCCACAAGGCCACGGGGGTCAGAAACAGCTAAGGGCGCCGGGGCGATTATAAAAGGGAGGGCGGAGGCCTACAGAGAGAGAGGTTGGAGAAGGTAAGGGGGAGGGTGATGACGTGGCAATAATAAGTGGGCGGAGCGACCCCCGACCCAGGAAGGATTTCGAAATCACTCTTTCGAAATCCCTAAGGTGACGTGAAACAGACAACTGGTTTCTTCAAGGCTTCTTGAAAGTGTTCCCCATGGACACCTACAGTACCGTGCAATAATATACGAACACCCCCTGTTTTCAGTTGATTTTAGCTGATTTTGAGCATGCGTTACACGGTCAAAAATTTTTCTACGGTTCTAAAATTTTTTGGGCGTATCAAGCATAGCTAGAACTTCAATTTTGTAGTTGACAACTTTTTTGTACCGCCACTTTCACGGCAGATATAGCTCTTCCAAAACAGCTACCTCAGAAACCGCACGTTTTCTATTGAAATTTCGATGATTTCAAGGGTCCTTCATGGAACGAGCTCTAACTCTCGAGAGAGTGGTCGCACACAAAAGTTGTCAACTACAAAAATGAAGTTCGAGCTATGCTAGATACGCTCAAAAATTTTTAGAACCGTAGAAAAAATTTCGACTGGGTGGCGCATGCTCAAAGTCAGCCTAAATCGGTAAAAATCAACTGAAAAACGGAAGTGTTTGTATATTTTTGCACGGTACTGTATAATAGAAGGGCATATAAATGAAAAAAGAAAAAATAAACACACTCACACTTTATTCAACTTTTTGACAAACGTTTTGTTAAATACAGAAAAAGTTTTTTTTTATAAAAAAAAAGGAGGAAGACTATCTAGGGACCCGAAAAAATTGGATAACCTGATAGTTGATGAGAAAATTATTTTTACAGTACCCTTTTCGATTTTATACCGATCGATAGAGAATTTTGTGCTGATCATTTTTGTCTCTTGCCACTTTTCTTTATCTTCTCTGTGAAGCGAGATATATACGTTTGAAGTTTAGGGAGAGACGCAGACAGGCTAGAGTGTCTGTCGGTTCTGCGTCTCTCCCCAATCTTCAAACGCTTATAGCTCGCTTTGCAAAAAAGATAGAGAAAAATGCCAAGAGAGAAAAATTCTCAGCGTAAAATTCTCCATCGATTGGTATACAACTATCTAGAATTCTCAATGAAAAAAAATTAAGCTAGGGGGTACTGTAGGGTTGAAGGTGTTACAGATCATTCGAGGAGGTAGAAATAATTAAAGCTAAAGTAAAAAATACAGCAGAACCGTCAAAAAATACAATTTTAAAGCAATTTTTGAGAAAAAAAATAATACGGAAAAATCCCTAAATTTCTACAGTAGAATCATTGCTAGTATTACATGTCTTCGTATCCTGAGTCTCATCCGAATCATGATCATTCGAATCAGAATCGTTTGAATCATGTGAATCATGAGATACGGTAGAATCAGCACAAGATGTTTCAGAATTCGTTGGAGATGGTTTTGAGAATAAAAGGAACCGAAGTTTAGCTGCTTCTTGTTGAAGAATTGTGATTTGTCCTCTCAATTGCATATTCTCTTGCTCCAATAAATGAGCTTTGGCGGCGATTGCCTCTTCCTTTTGGCGTCTGGCATCCCGGGAACGTTTTGCCGCATCGTTGTTTTTGCGTCGACGTTCAAAGTAGGCAGAGTCCTGGAAAAGCGATTTTTTAGAGTTATGATATCATGATACTTGTGAAATTACGAGTCGGATCAGCCCGACCCGTCTGGTTGAACACCTCTAATTTTGGGGTTTGTTTTCTGTTTTTTTTAAATTTTCACATAATTTTTGTGGGCCGGCGAAATTCTGGCCCGGCCGTTTGAAAGTATGGGAGATAGGGTGGATCGCCTAAATATGAAAATGTGATCACAAACATAACTTTTAGTCAAAAGAGTCACGACTTTTCAAAAGATTTTTTTTTCAACCCTTTGGATATCAAAAACTAGGGAAGTATCAACTTACACTGGCCTACAAACTTTCAGAAAATTCGTAAACAGTAATATTGTACCATTTCCGACAAATATCGAGAAATTTGTTCATTGGGTGTTTGTGCACTGAATTTATCAATGTTTTTTTCGAAAATAGGACTGATCAGAAGAATTTGAAGAATCCAGTCAGTTTTGGAAGTAAACCAAGTGTAAGTGGTTTTTTTCCGTAAAAAAAACCTTTCTAAAAACTTAATCACAGTTTTTCGCAGTCAATTCACAGGATAAACTGGAAAAGTACGAAGGAAGCATTTTTTCAAAAAACGTGTTATTTATGTTCTTACCGGTTTTTCATTAGTTTTTCATCAAAAAACGTTTTTCAAAAAATTTTTTTTCAAATTTTTTGCACATCTCTGATCAGAAAAATAGCAAAATTAGATCAATCTCCTATTTTCCGAAGTCAAGTATTCGATCATTCAATAGCACTAAATAAAACATTTGACAGTCGTTTTCTGTATTTCTTTTTATCGAAATTTTTTTATTTCAATTTCCCATGAGATTTAAATTGATACTGTTTTTGTACTTGACGGCAGATTCGACGATAATTCACTTCTTTCAAAATCTTAAAGGAAGGGAGTTAATTAGCAAAGCCGGTAACGATATATCTGTCCATAATCGCTACCGGCTTTGCTCATCTTCAAAAAACTGTGCCCATCTTTCACCCTCAAATTTCCTCCCACAAATAAGAAGTTCTTGGAGAGTATCAAGATATCAGGTATGTTTTTTTTTCATTTTCATGAAAAATGCAGTCCAGAGAAGTGAAAAAAAACGGTAAGGCATTTTCCGATAAATTGCAGTCCTTGAGCCTGTTAGTCCCCCAAGGCCAACATTCCCCACCTCCTAATTCCCTCATATACCCATCTGTCCTCTCCGCGCAAAGTTATATCAAATATCAAAGGTGTTCCTCCTATTCAAAAACTCTCTCTTTCTCACTCTTGACAGTTGTGTTTTAGTGTAACCTCTCTTTTCTTCTGGACCAACCACCACCACCACTCTAACCATTATGTGTAAAATGCGCGACCCCAATGGATAAGCTTTCGGGAAGAGAGAATTGTAAAAAAGTGTGTGTGGCTGTTGCAATATTATGCTTTGATCGGCGGTGATTTAGGGTTACGATTGATGGGAAGGTGATGAGAAGGGAGAGTGTTACAGTAATCTAGGAAGCTAGGAAGCCAGAAAGTTTTCTGAAAAAAGTTTTACTTTTTATTCTGAGCATTTTTTCGAAAAAGTGCTATAACTCAGTTAGCTTGGCTCTTAAAAACTAAGAAAGCTCAGATTCGAAAACTAGTTTTTTTTTGAGAGATGATCTAGGTCAGAAACAGATACAGTAAGCCAGAAAACAAAAAATTGCACATAGGATAGGCAGCTCCAAAAAATGAGCATTCTGCGAGGAAAGAAGGAAAATTTGGTCATCAGAAAAGTAGGATTTACCGGTATACTTTCAAATGGATGAGGGTATTTTTGATAGTTTTAAAGGCGATTCGTCAGAGACTTTCCAAAGGATTCAAGGTAGGTTCGTACTGAGTTCTAATGCAGGGAAGCACCTCCAAAGTAAGCGTCTTGATGTGAAATTTAGTCAGTATTCAATGAGTTAAAATTGACTTAAAGCGATTAGAAAGGCGTTGAAAAAATCGAGATTGATGTGAAAAGACCCAAAAAACAGAAAAATGATGTACAAAAATGCCCTGGGACTACTCGGGAATCAAGTGAAAAACCTTCTTTTTATCAGTGAACGCACTTCTATAAAAGGAAAGCATCATCATGCAAATTATACGGTTTCCCGCTCTAGTCCTTTCCCTATCTCTTCCTCATTCCTTTAAACAAAACAGAAAATTTGAATGGACCATCCTCCTCCCCGTCTTCCATCTCTTTCCGTCACAGTGAGTGAGTATAGGAGTACGGTTGCGCAACCCCCCTCTCATTTGACCTGCCAATGTCCCGGCCATCTCTCTCTCTCTGTTTATACCGCCCGTTAGATTCAAATTCCCGTGCACACAGGCACACAGGTACCCTAATTACCTATGGACCATCCTTTCCCTTCCCTCTCAAACACACAGACGACTGGCAACAGTTGGGTGGCGCTAAACAATGAATGAGCCAAAGCTCATAATTACTGGGGGAGGTGTACCGCATTAGAGAGAGGTTTTTTGAATCTGTTGAATAGATGAATGAATAGAGGAATGGATGCATAATTATTCATGCTCATCCCTTCTTTTCATTGAGATTTATTTGGAAAAAGGGAGGAGGATTACGGTAGTTAGCTAGGAGAGGTAGAGGTCAACTAGCCGAATTCGAAAAAGTTGTTGCATAGGCAAAGAAGGTAACTTTCGACTGAAGAGCACTTAGAAAGCTGGGATAAAACGACCTAAAGGACAAACTAAAATTTTACAATTTTATCGAACCGAGGCTGCCGAGGACCGCCATGCGGAAAATCTGACCAAAATTGTTCCAAAACGGAGCACTTTCATGAGTTTTGTGTCATTTTTGTACGGCTACCCAAAGTTTTCTGCATAGAGAAATAACTTTAATCCAGTTTTTATCTAATTTAGGTCACATTTCAATCGATCTCATTAGGCTTTTTGGCTCAGAAGTGTTCGAAAATTCATTAGAACCTGTCAAAAATAACGTAAATACCTGTCTTTGAGTTTCTTCGAGCCAAAACTTACTTAATTAGTTTGAAGTTCGGTGAAATTTATATTGAAAACCCCCTTTTTTCAGGCTAAATCTTCGCTATGAAATGGCTAATTTTATTACGACTTCAGAAATTTTGGGCTATTTTTCAGGGATTTTTGGTTAGAAAATTCGTATTAAAATCTATATTTCTATCCTCTTCCCGGCCATTTCATTTTTTTTTTCAATTTTTCGCTACTCCTCAACCCCTCCGTTTTCTAATTTCAAAATTTTTTGAGCAACCCTCTGATGTAACGACAGCATCTGACTAAAACACCTCTCTGTTAAAAAAAAACTTGCCCCGGTCACCAGACACCTTCGTTCCACTAAGCCCACCTTAACAGAGGGAAGGAGAGGTAGGGAGGGGTTACGTAATCGAACAGGAGTCGTATTACGTAACACGAACTTGAGAACACGGGGCAAGAACAACAGACGGCAGGAGGACTGATGGAGGACGGGATAGGATAAACATTGAGGAATATATGTATGACTTTTTGAAAAGAAGGACAGTGGTGGACAAGGGAGAAGTGGGATTTTCAGATTTTGATTTAGTACCTCGGAAAGTTGGAACTAAAAGTTAGCACTAGAAAAAAGGAATTTTCGTCAAATAGTTACCCAGAATTTCAGAAAATGAAATGCTTACCTTTTTCTCCTCGGGAATCGGACAAGAAGCCTTCCGGGATGGGGATCGCTGGGGGCTGGAGAACTGAAAAATGGAAAAGTTTTGTTATGAGGACTGTAGTTGAAGGGAGCGCTGTAAAGCTAAGAATTTTTGGTTTTTTTTTTTGAAATTAGGTCTCGTCACGAAAACTACAGTAACTCTGGCAATTTTGGGCAGAAATCAATGAACATTGGATTTTGAGAATCAGCGTGTTGAGATGGTTTCAAAAAGCCTCCTGGGTTTCAAATTTTTTTTGAAAATTTTATTCTGAGCAATTACACAAAAACTCATGGTTGATTTTTCTTCTACGGATTTTAGAATCCCAGGATCACACCCAATCTCAGTACCCCACCTAGTAAAACTTTCGATTTTTTGTTCTGAGCAGACTAACTCGTTTGATTTTTCTCCGGTTACAAGAAAACTGAGATTTCAAAAATCTAGGAAGCTCCCTTATGCCTTTCCTAATCTCCTAACTCCTGCCCTTCTATTAAAGGCTCACCGCGCCACTTACATGTGAACTACTTACAGTACTTGACCTGCTCGACACCGGACTACTACACATTATATCCTCCTCCATTTTGATCTTCTTCGTCGGCGTCAACATCCCGGGTAGTCCTGCCGAATCGAAAGGTACTATTCCCAGTGGAGTGTCCAACTTCTTCCCTTGAACGGCAGCGGCCGCCGCAGCCGCCAGGGCTCCGGAGAGCAAGGAATTGCCGTCATTGAACGGGAAGCCAAGTGAGCCGAGTAGAGACGGTGGGACGGCTCCTTGATTCGAGAAAAGGGCCGATAGGGTGCGGTGAATGTCCATCTGTGTGTCGGGGTGTCCGGATGTAGTGGGGGCTGGAAATAAGAGGGAAGGATGCGGTAATGTATAAAGGGTGATTGGGGTAAGAGGGGTCAAATGTGTTGACACAGTCATAAAAAGCGAGGGAAAGATAGCTGACGGAAGAAAAAGGAAAGGTAGGAAAGGGGCCGGTGAGCACAAGGAACCTCTTATAGAAGGGCATGCCAAATTTGAAATTTTGGGGAATCACCAGATTTTGGGTGTATAATTGGGAGATTTTCAGAAAATAAAAATCTGGTTTGGGGAAAAAGCGGTAATATGGGCAAAGTTTCTAGGAATTAGGTTTATGGTGGTCTTTTTGGTCACTAGATTTGAGAAAAATTTGCGAATCTTAAAAATCCATCCTAACGAGGTGCCGTTCTATCACAGGCTTTTTTGACTTCTTGGAATTTTTTTCTAAGCCTTTAAAAGAGCACGTTTAATCAAATTGCAACCCCAATAGTGACATTCTATTCGAGGTTTGTAAAAGAAAAGAGACACAAGAAAGCTTACGATACAAAAAACAGAGCGGTATATCTCGGTTGCCTTCGAGAATTTCAAAAAGTAGTCAACTAAAGAAATATCTGCCAGAACATTCTACATATTTTATTAGTCAGAAACTTTTTGTTAGCTCTCAAAGCAAGCTAGATATACTGTTCTGAACATAAAACGGCAAATGCTTCATGATTAATATAGTACTGTAGGTTCCAAGCAGTATATCTTGGCCGCCTTTGAAAATTTCGAAAGTTTGTCAACTAAAGAAATATTTATTATTTAATTTCAAAGATTTCATTAGTTGAAAACATTTTGATAACTGTCAAGACAACCGAGAAATACTTCTTAGAAAATGAATCAGCAACATCTGAATGGGTTATCCAGTGCTCTATGTTCACAACGGTATATCTCGGTTGCCTTCAGGAATTTTAAAAAGTAGTCAATTGAAGAATTATATGCCAGAACATTTTAAATATTTTGTTAGTTGAAAGCTTTTTGATAGGTCTAAAGGTAACAGAGATATACTACATGTGACATGAAGTACATGGACGGGCTACTACTTTTTTTTAGGTTTTACGGGGAATCCTACTAATAAAACGCATTTTTCAAATGTATTCTAGGCCTGATTTCAAAGTTAAAACTGAAAACCTAATCTCAAGTCCCAGGTCCTTATTCCTGAAGAAAAACCTAAAAAAAAAAACCCCAAAACCCACAGTACCCCCAAGCCATCCCTCAAAAAAAAAACGAGAAGGCAACAGCCTGTTGCACCATCTCTTGGAGCACAAACACATAAAGTGACATCCCCGAGTGATTGCGCACCGGCTGTCTCGAGAGTCGATGGACCGTAGACCGGGGAGGGACATAAAGAACCCGCCCCTCTCCTCACCCCCTCGAGTAAGAGGTCACCACCCGGACAGTGGGAGGTGCAACAGTGCGCAACGAACGGGAATATATGAATGAGAATAGTGATGGAATTGTAAGAGAGGTGTGTCCCTGTGTATGCAATGGCATTTGAATATCTTTAGCCATCCCCTTATTCATATGGTCCCCCCTCAGGGGGGGGGGGGGGGGGGAAGGACAGGCGGCTCTTATTGAGATGATGGAGGTGGTGTTCGGGTTAAAAGGGGGACACGGAAGAGACAGCTATTGCATAAGATAGGAAGGTTAGGTAAGGTAAGGGAGAGGTTGGGTAATGACTGATAAGGTAGTTTGACTAGCTGTTCGTGGCGAGACCATTTAGTATCTGTGCCTTTGAAACGCTTCGAGCCGCTTTTGGTGATACGGTACGTTCGTAGGTTAATTTTTAAAGGCACAGAACACAGCTTTTCAAAAAAAAAAAAAACAACCAGGATTCCAACAAACTTATTTGAACTGAATAATGTAAAGTTTTCACTGATTCTCGAAAATTCTTGTTCCAAGTCAATAGAAACAAGTCATTTTTTTCCTCAACTTTTATAATTTTGAAATTTGGTTCCGACCGACCCTGTAGACCCTGCATGAAGAACTGAGCATTTTAATGAAAAGATGGCTCGGATTTTGTTATCAGCGGCCGGCAGTCCGACAACCCTGGTTCCGATAAGAAATCAATTGTCCTAGCTGAACCTAAGAGGACCTAAAAATTGTTAACTGGCGGAAATTTTTTGTCTCATTTTGTACAGTTTGTCAGTTGGTCACTTTTCGATAGCTTTATTGGTTGAAGCTGCAAAACCAGTTTTTATGGGCTCATCAGTTTTCAACTTTGAATTTTTTATCAACCCACAAAAATAATGGGTTTGGAGTTACTGTAGCTCAATTTGACTGATTTTGAACGATTTGATTTTTTGGCTCCGCATCACTCCGAAAATCACAACTTCGAAACTGTGAAGTTTTGCAACACTGACATTCTGAAACCCGTTATCATGACCAAATGAAGAGAGTCGCCGGTAAAATTCAAAACGGTCCGGACTGGAGAAAATGGCTAGATTTTTGTAACAAAAATGAAAGCTTTAATCCGCGCTTAGCCCGGTTTCGAGCGATCTTCAGAAGGTCAGAGTTGCGAAACGACAGTTTCGAAGTTGTGAGTTGCGAAGTGACGTGCAGTCGGTTTTTTTCACAATAGCCACTAGTTTTCTAGGTTTAGGATTTTTTGAATTCCGGAAATTCGGGAATGTGCATTTTTTTCTGATCACCTAGAAACAGTGTATTTTGGATGTTTCCGGAGGTTCGTTAACCAAAAAAATACACTCAAATCCATCAAAATGTCTACTTTAATAAAGAAAAAACAAAAAAAGACAACAGGCTTGACAGTGTTTTTTTAGGACGGATGCACCATGTTCGGCTCAGATAAAGAGCAACATAAAGGTGTTCTAATCGGTTTGGGCACAAAAAACCACACAGATGTGTGAGATAAAATGTGGGATAACAGTGACTTACCATGAGAAAGTCAGTCAACCTTGATTCAATTTTTGGATCTCTATGGTTACTGTAGGAACTTATCCAAATACAACTGTTCAGTTCATCTATCCTATCTCTATCTGAACTCCTCCCTCCCTGTCTGTCTGTCTGTCTGTCTGCTTGTGTGTCCGTATAACTTTTCTTGTTTATCTCATTCTAACCTACTCATCCTGCGCACGTAACACGAAAAAAAATTCTGTATCTTCCCTTCCGTTCATTCTTCTCTGAAGCCCGATTTCAGACAACCATTTTCTTACATTTCCTAACTTTTCGGGTACCCTTCTATTAGAGGTTTTCTTATCCCCAATCCATCACTGTATTCGTTGTACTTGTCCTCCGTTTGACCCCATTCCTCTTCCGTAATCTCTCTACTCACCAGGTGCTCTTCCCCTTTGCATATCGGTCTTCTCTTTTTGAATTGCGTAACAACACGCAATTGGTTACATATTCATCAGGCTCCTGGTGCTGCAGGAGGAGGAGGAGGTTTGAATTTTTTGTTGAACACGTTTTTTTGGTGGATTATGTGCACCTGTTGGATAGGTCGGGTGGGAGGATGGACAGACAGACAGATACACAGACAGACAGGTAGATAGGGAAGCAGATACACAGGCATGGTGACAAACAGACAGACAGACATACAGACAGACATACAGATAGACCGTAGGCTAGATAGAAGCATTCTGGCACACCTACTGATATACTGACGTGGTGACACACAGGCAGACATACGGAAAAACAAACAGACAAGCGAATAGACAGACAGACAAAGCGACAGACTGACAGATACACAGACAGACAAAATGACACAAAGATAGACATACTGGCACGCAGACATACTGACAAACAGACAAACGGACATACCGGTGCACAGACAGAGCAATTTTCTATTAAATCTGTTTTTCTGCTCCAAGTTGAGTGTTTCGATAGCGCTAACAGATATTCGGACATAAAGTCATGGATACAGACAGACATGCTGACAGATAGTAGACACCCCGATAGACAAAAAAAAATGGCGACATACAGACAGACAACTCGACAGATCGAAACAAGTGGCGACAGACAGACAAACCGATGTACAGGCAGACAACCCGATATACAGACAGACAGACAGACAGACAGCCAGAAAATCCGATATATGGACAGACAGACAAACCGATATGTGGACAGAAATAAAGAGGGTTTTTTGACAACTAGACATACAGACACAGACACACAGACTGATTTTTCCTACAGACACACAGACCGACTTTTCGATTGAACTCGCTTCTTCTCCTATCCAGATACAGTACCACTTATCCTCCCCCTCCTTCATAAGCCTCAACACGTGCCTTCTTCAAAAAAAAGTGAGCACATGTGTTGAGCGTCCTCCTTTCTTTCTTCTTCTCCCTTTCGCGCATTACTGACAAAGCTGGGTCCTTGCCCTCTTACGGGTGGTGTACCGCCCTTTTCTCTCTCCCTCTAATTGATCATCGAATTATCATTGGGACCCTATAAATAGGAGCCTCAAGAAATCCACTTGTGTCAATCAAAGACGTTCTGTGGAGCCCTCCCCATTGTTTATATAGGGCTTTTTTATGGATATGACAGTTGGGTGGCCGAGGGATGGTTATACACATGGGAATGATGATGCAAATGAGGGGGACAAAAGAGAGTAGATTTGAATTTGAATAGGTCAGGAGGGATGGAGGTAGTTTTGCATAAGTAGAGGTTGCGTAAAGGGAGAGAGAGACGCAGACAAGCTAGATTCTCTGACTGTCTGCGTCTCTGCAACGGGCGCCGCGTGGCGCCTCCTCATGGCGCAGTGGCTAGCGCTCTCGGTTTCGGTTCGAGAGTCCCGGGTTCAATTCCACCTGGGCTCAAAATTTTTTGTTTTTTCCCTAGACCCTCCCAATGACCAAATTCAATTTCGAAAACCGCAAAAAACGCTTCAAAGTATCCTCATTAGCATTACCTGCCTTCTTACCCTGTCTTTACCCCGGTCATACAAATATGACCCCCTCAGTGCACACGCATTCCTCTCCTTGATATCTCTAAAGAACCGTCCGTCTTCTCGGGGGAGAGTGATGGACCATTACATTTGTTTGCTCACCCTCTTTGTAACTTTAGGCACCCCCCGTGTTTGTGTTTGTAGACAGGAAGTGCTCCAAAAAGAGGGTTTGAATAATGCATTGGTGTAAAAAAAACCAGGGGAAAAGGTTTTGGGAAAAAGTAAAAAGGATTTGGCCCAGGGTGGAATTGAACCAGGACTTTGAAAACCGAAACCTAGGACGTTAGCCACTGCGCCATGGGGAGGTTGTGAGGGAGAGAGCTGCGGGATCGGTTAGAGAGGGGTTTAGGAGCGGGCACCGTGGCGCAGTGGCTAGCGCTCTTGGTTTTGGATTCCAAGGTCCTGAGTTCAATTCCACCCTGCGCCGAATCTTTTTGTTTTTTTCCTATACTTATTTTCGACCTATTTTTCACCCGCGGAGGTTTGAGAAAGCGATAAACATCAAATGCCCATTTATTTCATATCCCAAGTTCCATTCCTCACAAATTTCCAGCCAAATCCGTGAGCACCTTATCGAGTTGTGGCGGAAGACAGCACTCCATTTGAGCATTGAAGAACGAGCGAAGCTTATTGAGCTCCGTGAGCCAGAAACGAATATTGATTTGGAGAAGTGGTGGAAGATTGACCAACGCACTCAACTCCAGATTCTTTGGCACCTTTCCAACTCCAGATGATACCGTATTAGAGGTGTCAACTGGGTTGGTACATCTGAAAATACAACAGTGGGGACGCTCTTATGTTACAGGTTTTCTCAAAATACCTTCCATAAATATACTCAAACACTTTTGCATTATCCACACCTCCAGGCCAAATCACTTTTCCGTCAGCCTCCTGATACAAATTGGTGAAGAATATTTGTGGCGGGACGGGCGAGTCGTAGGATTCAGAGCTCTCCGCTGACGGTGTCTTGACACCGATTCCCATTTCCAGCCAATGATTCACATATTTGGCAAAGCTGAAGTTGATAGAGTCCGGACGAAGCATTGGGCACTCGACTAGTTGTTGTTGGGTTGGGTCCGTGGCGGACGTGCCTACAAGGAATGTTTTCAGACTACTCGATAGAGAATCTTATGCGGATCATTTTTTCCTGTTAAAGTTTTTTCTATTTTCGCTGCGAATCGAAATATAGCCGCTTGAATTCAGGTGAAAGACGCAGAGAGGCTAGAGTGTCTGACTGGTTGCGTCTCTCCGAAAAATAAGAGTGTTGTAAGCTGATTTTGCTGTTCGAGGAAACTGTAGAAACAAGGTCCGAGATGCGCGCCAGAGACACTCTAGCCTCTCTGCGTCTCTCATCTAGCTTCCGATGCTGATATTTCGATTTGCAGAGGTGAAAAAGAAAAGTGAAAAGCGACAAAAACGCAAAGTTCCTATCAAAATATATAAAAAGTTTGGAGAGAGACGCAGAGAATCAGACACTCTCGCCTGTCTGCGTCTCTCTCTCGACTATGGAGGGCTATATCTCGTTTTACTAAAAGTATAATGAAAGAGTTGTAACATGAAATGAGAGCAAGGGACTCAAAGAATCGGATATTCTCGCCTCTCTGCGTCTCTCATCTAACTTCAAATGCCTATATCTGGCTTCGCCGAGAAGATAGAGAAAAAGAGATAAGACAAAAATGACCATCATGAAATTCTCTATCAGATGACACTAAAATCATGAAGACCTTTCCAAAGCTGAAATTCTCTACTTACCTTCCAAAGATCCACTCTTCTTGGGCATGGCAACCCGTATCCCAGCCGCCAAACAAACTCCCTCTTCCCACGTATTCGCTTCCAGAATCAACGGATATTGATCGTGTCTCCGATTGGCGAAGATGTACGCAGTAATAGGGACGCCCACATCTCTCTCCCATTTGGTTTTCTGTGGATTAAACCCTTGAATTTGATAGTCCTGAATGGATCCGGAGAGTAGATTCGAGAGATTTTTCTTGGTGCCCATTTCCTCCATCTCGTCATTCTCGGGAGCAAATGCGTGCATTTTTCCATTGTGCCAGTGGATCCAAACTGATTTTTCACAAATCACATCGATCTGAAAATGAGAATGAAGATTTTATAAATTCTATTCTAATAGAAGGGCACTGTACCTTCCATCCATTTGCAAGTCCAGCCGACAATTGAAGACTCTCCACTGGTGTCAAACTACTGTAGCACACGTTGATCGTTTCGTTTTTAGGATCTGAAAATAATATGAACTGTCTGTTATAGTTTCCAAAAAACTGACTGGTAATCGCCAAAATCGCCGCCTGCTCCGCCAGCCATCCCCTCTTTGCACCGATCCACGAGGAAGCATGGATTGAGAAGGTCTTTCCGAATCGTGGAGTCCTTCCGAATGGATATCCGTGAGCCCATACTTGTTGCTCATCATGCTTCAGAACGATGAAACTTCCGACTGGAGGTTCTGGAGGCGATGGGAAAACGATACGACGGATGATGGGACGAGGCATTCCGATGGAGTGAGCACTTCGAATGAAGTTGGTGGTGGAGGCGATGCAGTCCCAGACACTGGGAAGGACTCTGGAAATGATGGAGATCAGGATGTACACAGAGACACAGAGAGTCAGACACTATAGCCTGTCTGCGTCTCTTACTTAATCAAGGAAAAATCGAACTCTTTTTCCTCAACGCAAAATCGAATTCTTCAAAATTTCCAGCATTCGACAGTAAATTTCATACCGATTATTTTTGTTTGTCTCTTGCAACTTCTCTGTATCGCTTCTGTGAACCTTGATATAGGCGTTCCAAGTATGGAGGGAGACGCAGACAGTCAGACACTCTAGCATGCCTGCGTCTCTCCTCGAATTTCAAACGGCTATATCTCGGTTCATTGAAGAAATAGACAAAAGTGGCAAGAGGAAAATGTGATCGGCTTGAAATTGTCAATTCGATGATACAAAAACTATGCTAAAATTGGCAATTTTTTTTTTTGGAAAATATTCAAAAAAAAATCTGCAATAAGTTTGGTATCTTCTGAAAAGAGAACTCTATGCTGATCATTTTTGTCTTTCACAGCTTTTTTATATCTTCCCTGAAAGCTGAGATACGGCCGCTTGCAAAGAGCGCGCACAGAGACGCAGACAGTCAAACACTCTGGCATGCCTGCGTCTCTCGTCGAACTTCAAACGGCTATATGCTGATTCGTTGAAGAAATAGTGAAAAGTGACAAGAGGAAACTGTGATTGGCTTGAAATAGTCTATCGAATGGCATTACAATTGAAATATAAGCAATTTTTTACTTCTCAAAAAAAATTCTAAAAACTTCAAAAAATTTTATGTCAACCGAAGAAAAATGTTATGATGATCATTTTAGTCTCTTGCCACTTCTTTCTATCTTCTCTATGAAGCGAGTTATGAGCGTTTGAAGTTGAGAAAGTAGACACAGACAAAGCTAGAGTTTCTAGCTGTCTGCGTCTCTCCGCGTGCCCACCTCAAGTTGGGCAGAGACGCAGGCAGCTAGAGCGTCTAACTTTCTGCGTCTCTCCGCGCGCCCAAGTCCAATTTGGCCGAGACGCAGACAGTCAGCCACTCTAGCCTCGTCTGCGCCTCTCTCTCTCCAACTTTACCCACCTAAAAGTACATCTCAAATTCAACACCAACACCGGATCATCCGTGATCTGAACTCCCACAACCGAATGTCGACTTCCAATCCATCCCATCGAGAATGGCACCACATACATCGTCCTTCCACTCATACACCCATCAAATCTCTTCTCTTTTGCAAATTCGAAATGTTTTCCAGTCATATAATGAGAACTCAAGCGGACATTCTCCATATTATCCGTCGAAGTGGATTTTGACACGTGGATATTTGTGGAGGACGTTGTGGTGGAGGAGAATGTCCCTGGATCTGCATCCATACGATCTTTGGTGATGACGTGGATATCATCAAATCCAATATCATTCATTTTGAAGTGAAGACGATCCAGAACTTTCTGCTCCTCACTTCCAAACTCGTTTCCAATGGAATCACGAAGTTCTTGTGCTTCGAAGACACTTCCATTACAGATTCTGATGGTGGAAGGGGTCATTAATTGAACACACTCGTTCAGAAACACTGATACTTCCGGGGAGAGACAGGAGAGGTCTCCTTTGACTACTGGAATTTGTCCGTATCCTGGGACTACCATGGTGTTGGACTGACGAGGGACGATGAATTGGCATACCTCGTTGAGGCGCTCACGAGCTTGGATACTTGGATATTCTGGAAGTTTTCAATTGATTGGTCTATCTGTGTGTCGGTTTTTATCTCTGTCTGTAGCTTAATGGTTCCCATAGCCCCTCCCCCCTTCCGTCCGCCTTACAGTATTATCGATGCCCTCTCCCCCCTTTTTGCTGTTGCACCCCATGGCCTAGTGGCTAACGCTCTCGTTTTAGGGTTCCGGGTTCGATCCCCACCGAGGCCAAATCTTTTTTGTTTTTTCCTTCCAGTATCCCCCAATATTAGGACTCACTGCATGTTGGACAATCCGTCTCTTTCGACATTTTTTGCATGGAATCCAAGAAAAATTTAAGAACTGAACTTTCTTTCTTCAGTTCTGAGCGACGTGTGTTTTTTTGACGTGGAGTTTTTTAGAAAGGGAGGGCCAGGGTGTCACGGATTTTCGATTTCAACTACTGTTTTTATCCTCACTATAAAAACCCCTTGAGCAGTGTTTTCCAAAATTTCAAATTTCCCGGCATAATATCCAGGCCTTCACAAAAATTTTCAGGGGTTCGCCTTTTTTTGTTTCTGACCTAACACCTGAGGGAGAATCTTAGCATAGAACTCCCCATAATTCAAAATGAGGTTTGAAAAAAGGCATTGAATGAAACAATGGTATTATCATCATGTGAAATTACATAAAAATATTGGGCCAGGCTTACATAAGGATTTGTAAACGAAAAAAAGTAAAATCGGAAGCTTTAAAATGATCGTACACAAAACGAACAAGGTAGGGTCAAATCCAAACTCACATACGGACTTGAAGTATGAAAATGTGAAATAGAATAATAAAATTATTGAAAGTGGTAGAACAGGGAAGCTGCGGGGACTTCCCATGCTTTTTTGCGTCAGCGTGTTGGAGCCGCGGTGTTTCCGGACTCTATATTACTGCATTACAGAATTAACAAACACCGTGCGCTGCAACAAGCTGACACAAAACTGCATGAAAAGCCCCGAAAAGGTCCCCATAGGTTTCCTGTTTCACCACCTTCCAATAGGAATAAATGAAGAAAATTAATTCCAGACAATGAAAGCGAGTTTAAAATCAGAAAGCATCAGAGTCGCCATCTTTTGATCAGTCTTCCGTTCGAAGTCTATAAATGCTTCATATTCATTTCCAGACAAATCAATTTTCTCCCGTCCGTTTCGTTCGGTTGCTCTGAAAAAGGTACATTTACTAGAAAATTCGAATCTTCACCAAATTTCGAAAGTTACCTTGACCAATATTCATAAACCGTCGGACGATCCCATTGCTTTGCCAAGTCATTCAACTCGTCGAGAATCCACTCAATGTTCAGACTATTATCGAAATCTGACATGAGAAAAACCTCCAAGTTGAAGTATTTCCTTCCCGAAATCCAGCCATATACAAGTTTCAAAACGTCGATTGCGCGGATACTTGCTCCCGATAATGCTAGGTAACGCCCTCGAAAGTTTTCTCTGAGAAATGAAGCCCAGTAGTAGTCGGTGTTTTCAAAAAAAACATATTCGACATTTAAGAGTTTCGCGTAGGCAGGTAACACATCAACACTTCCTTTCATTCGGAAACTTTTCAGATTTGGATACTTTTCCAGTATATATTCCATATGAATCGGGCATTCATGCGAGATCCACAAATCTGTCACTTTCAATATATGCGGGTAGTTTTTCTTCCAAAACTTCACTTCCGACAACTCTAAATCAATGGTTTTAACAGTGAATAGTTGGTGAATCTGGTTGTCCAGAGCTTGTTGAAAGGCTTCTCTATTTGCTGTGTAGAGATACTCAAGACCATCTCCTTTCCAACTGCAAAAATTACATGAAAGTAAGAAAAAACATGCAAATTATCAACAGTTTTTTGTTAATAAAACAGTTTTTTTTAGTTCTCATCAAAAATCTGTGAAAAATGTGTTTCTGAATGAAGAACACACTTCTGTTGGCGCTTTATCATGTTTACCCTGATATAACGTTCTTACAAAAATCAAAACTGTGGGCTCAAAAGCAAATAAAAATAAAGATCACAAAATTTTCAAAAATTTTGAATTTTTGGCTGATTCGTGATTCAAACTACTCAAACTACTACCAACATGCAAAATATGTGACAGTTACACAAAATAGGCTAAAATCAGCTCATTCAAACTTCGCGGTAACTGGCGGGCCGAGCGGGCCGAGCGGGCCAGGCCCGGCCCGGCCCGTCACAACTATGGTTTTGGTGGTTTTGGACATATATGGAAATGGTAATGATCTAGATTTTTTTAATCAACAGTTATCGGGCTCACAAATTACAAAAGATGGAGTAAACTCACAGACACTGTACATCCATTTCACCAATTTTTAGTCTGATAAGATTCTGCTGGTTCGCGGCCCAGTGATTGATGTCATAAGTGCATCTACTTGAAAATATCAGATCCCTGTGATCATTGCTCTGGAGACTATAAACTGATAATTCGCAATCTCTATCAATAAAGTACAAATTAGCTTTCAGTTTGAAAATTTTGAGAACATTGAGAGTGTTTTTTGAGCACAAGGAGAGCATAAAAACGTCCCGGTGTTCCATTACTTTCAGCACTTCCTCGAGTGCAACCCATGGCAATTTGAGCAGTTTGAACGTTGTTTTTTTGGGGTTTGGAGGCGTCAGGCTGAAAAAAATCTGTTATTTCTGGTATCTGAATAATTGGCTCACCTTGATATTATTTCGGAAATTCGTTTCTTGAAATACTCTAGTAAAACAGCAGCTGAAGGAGCTAGAAAGTCCAGCGTTACACTAAAAAATAGAGAAGATCGATAGTCCATCTTGTGCCAAACACACTAGTACATGCAAGGTAAGGCCCTGCTACAAGAACACCTGCAGTCTCCTCATTGCGCGGGAGCGCGGGAAATTCAAATTACATTGTCTGGTTCTTTCCTCATTAGCGTGACTCATCTTGTGTCAAACAGACTAGCTGTGTTGCGTAATCAGATTGGGGCCTGAAGAGAGACCGAGGCGAAGGACCAGCAAACACAAACGTTCGAATTTCCCGCGCACTGAGAAGACTCCAGGTGTTTTTGTAACAGGGTCCAACACTGCATACTGGTCCTCTTTCCTCATTCCTTTGATAACCTCAAGATGGACCATCGATTTTACCTGTTTTTTAGTGTAACACTGGGATTTCTAGTTCCTTCCGCTGCTGCTTTACTAGAATATTTTCAACGACCGCCCGAAGCTATACCAAGGTAAGCAACATACTCAGATATCATGAGAAACAGGTTTTTTTTCAGCCCGATGCCTCCAAAATCCAGAAAGAAACCAACGTTCAAAGAAAAGTCAAAGTGAGCAAGCACGCATTTCATATAATACAAATAACGTTTTTCAGTCCAATACCTTCGTATCTCAATATGTCTGTAAAGTCAAGAACTTCCATCGAAAATTCGAAAAAGCCAGGAACATTCAACCTATTCAAATTGCCATGGGACGCCCTTAAAGAAGTATTGAAACCAATGGATCACCGGGACGTTTTTGTCCTTTCCCTATGTTCGAAAAACACTTTTAACACTCTAAAAACGTGCAAATTGAGAGCCGATTGGATTTATTATAGCGATGGTTTCTACGATTTTTTTTCCGTATATAGTTGCCAAAGCTACAATTCGAAAAGTTGTGTGCTTTCCGCAAAACCTGCTTGGACATTTGAGAATAACTTGACAGTTGTTAACCTTGGTGGGATGGATGTACAGTGCAAGTGAGTTCTGAGTGAAATATTCTTTTAATTTGTTATGTATTTGAACACGCTGAATTCAAAGGAATGGTTTCGATAGTGCTTTATTATTTAGTTTTTGAGATAATAGTTGTTGAAAACATCGATTTTCAGTTAATTCCTGTTAATTTTTTTGTTACAAAAATCGAATTATCTCAAAAACTAAGTAATGAAACGCTGTCAAAACCATTTTTTTTCGAATTCGGCGTGTTCAAATACATCTCTTGTGTAATGAGATTAGAAAATCATCGAACATTTGGTTGTTTCATAGTGTCCATTTGGCCGTGTCGTGATCCTCTTTTACTTAACTTCTACATGATTTTTTTTCCAGCTGGAAACTATTCGGTATTAACTATGTCAACACATCAGAGCACGCCATTCAACGAGCTGTCAACAACCATATTCGCGATTTATTCAGTTCTAAATACATTGATTTAGAATTGTCGGCAGAGAATATTTTCAAAAAAAACTATCCGATTATAACTGGGGTCACTGATTTGACGCTCTATGCTGTCATTGAGCCCGACAGATTTACATTAAGCCCAACAGATTTCGAAGAGATACTGGAAACGTATCCAAATCTGAAAAGTATTCGATTCGATGGACAGATTGATGGTCCATTGTCTGCCGACTCTCGAATCTTCAGTGTCGATAATGTGTACCTTAAAAAATACCACCAATCAGCTTCATTCTTCTGGAAAAACTTCAAAGGACGGTACGCAACTTTAGGAAAAGGAGAATACAATGAAACGGATGTTATTGAGTTTGTAAGAAACTGGATTTCGGGGATAGAGTATTGCAATTTGGATATTTTGTTTGTCACGAAAAACGGAGCTGAATTAGATTCAGTAATGGTTCTTGAAGAGCTGAGTGCCTTGGCTAAAGAATGGGATCGTCCGCCGGCTTATGAATATTGGTCAAGGTAAATTTACTCGAGAATTACCGATTAGAAAGGACACACATTTCCAGATTGATTGGAACAGAACGAAACAGAAAAACAATAATCAAATTTTTCGAAAGGGATAATTTCAAAGAATATATGGATTTCGAACGGAAGACTGATCAGAAGATGGCGACTCTTATCACTCTTCGCACTGGTGGTTTTGGTTTTATTGTCTGGAATTGAGTTTCGAAACTGAAACCAGTGAGAATGAGTGAACTCTCCCTCAATTCTCATTTATCAATAATTTCTTATTCTGTTTTTCACATTTCCATTCATTCTTTTTGTTCGTAAGTCCTGCTTCAACTCATCATTCAGTTTCTGTCCAAGCACAACGGCTTTCCCATAGTTCTTATACAATTTTTCTATTGTACCTTTTCTGTGTCCACTTCCTGATATAAATTCAGCTAGTTCTTTCAATTTTTTTTATCGTCTATGTGGTTTCACACAACGATAAAGAACTAAATTGATTAATCTAAACGGTCTTTATAACTTTTCAGTATGAGCTATAAAGAGCTTTGTGCTGACAGATGCTTTTCATTAATCTACTTGCTTAAAGGAGGCCGGAAGGGAAAAAAACAAGCTTGTCTTGAAAGATAGGCCTGCTCAAGGATAGTACAGCCCACCATATAAGACAATCCAACTCGGTTCAGTTTTCCTAAAATTTGAGTTTGAAAATTAATTTCCATGTTCTACCATTCTACAATCTGTTCTACAAACAGAATTCGTGTATAGGGATTTGTTGAATTTTTTTTGAGTTTTCTGGGGTTTTGGATATAAGCGACACGGGTGAATTCTCTCAAAAAAACTTTAATCTCACAAACGGTGTTTTAAAGAGAAAATTTGTGATTCCCAGTATCTAAACTATGTTGCTCACCCTGCTATTTTTTCAAAAAGCATATACCCCAGCAAACACTAAAAAACAGGCAAACTCAATGATCCATCTTGTTGAACACTGAATAATGTAGTATTTAAAGGAGGACGGAAGTCACATTTTTTATTGTTTTATTTTATTTATTATCTTCTCTTCTTCACGTTTTCCTCTTGACGCATATGTCGAAAATCACTCTGAAACGAGATATACAGCTCCAAAGTACAAAATGTTCTCTTTTCCCACGAGGAGTACACGAGGGACGTAATGCGTTTTTGCAAAGGAGAAACTGTTTCTGATGCGTTTTTTGTGCTTTTTCCGTTTTTTTTTTTCTGTATTTTTCTTATTTTTATGACTTTAGAGCAAGAAAAAATGATCAGAAAACAAGAAAAGTAAAAAAAAAACGCATCAGAAACAGTTTCTCCTTTGCGAAAACGCATTAGGTCCCTCGAGTACCCCTGGTGGGAAAAGAGAGCGCTTTTAATTTTGTAACTTTATATCAAGTTTCGTTATGATTCCTTCACAGAATTATTACTTCCCAATCCTGGCGATTTAACCAGTATGGGTCATTAATGCCCTGATTCGTTCAGTTCTTCCCTGCTTTCTAACCGACACAGCATCACGGGCGCAATTATGCATCTTGGACCTGTCCTACAAACTTTTGATATGCATTTTTGCGACCCCATCTAAACTTCAAAATGGATGCCCGGTGACCGGGAGGGCGTCAGCCACACTGCATATGAAATCCTATCTGGCCAGTCTACTGGAGCGTAGCTGATATCTCGCCTGTAAACTCGCCTTCACGGTTCAACTGATCGACTG